>CAMTDV010000203.1:0-15519 GCA_947069175.1 Scalesia atractyloides
TATTATGTAATTGAGTATATAAAAAGTATAAAAGTATAATTCAAGTATTGAGGATGTGCGTATAAGTATTTATACGTATAATTGTGTCGGTTTGCGTATAAATACGTATTTAAATTATCGGTTGTTTGAATAAAAAATATGTATAAAATATGAATTTTATTATGATTAATGCCTCGAGTTGTGAGAGTGAAATTAAAATAAGAATGTAAGGTTTCTAAAATTAGAATACGCACACGGACATTTTTTTTAAAAATAGAAATACGAAGATACGAGGCGTTACACGAATAACGAATAACAATTAATAATATATATATATACACACACACATATATTTTTATTATGTTTTAACGCCCCGAATTATGATACAAATATTTATTTTCTAAAATAAGGATGAAAAAAACGAGGCGTTACAATATAAATACGTAAAAAACTAAAATTGAAATAAAATGTAACAAATGGAATAAAAAACAGTGACATTACCTACGACGTGGTGTTGCGACCCGAACGAACGGACAAAAATGGTTGTGGTGATGTGATGTTGAGCCGTTTTCAAAAATGTAACATCCGTCGAAAAGTGGGTTTTCCAAACCCGTTTCGTTTATTAACCGAACATCCAGTTAAAAATTTTGTTGCGTATTTAATGCTTAAATTAATTTTATACGATACATAATTAATAAATATATTAGAATATAAAATTTATAATTGAAAATTTATAATAATGAAATAAAAATAATATGCTGATGTCGGGTTTCGAACCCGGGTCAGCCGGGAACCTCAAAGACTTAACTCACACACATCCAACCACTCCGCCACTTGTGTTATTTGATAATATATCGAAACAATTAATACATATAAACAAAACTCGGAATCAAACCCAGTCAACAGCGCGCCCATTTCGCAGTCGCCGAAAAATCCGACGATTTCGCCAATTATCGACGGTTACTTTTGACTTAACGTACGTATTAACGTCGCCATCCGTTATAACCGATGTCCAGTTCCGCGACATCAGTCATAACCGCCGGAGAAAGGCTGACCAATGAATCGAGACTAGAAACAGACTCAACTTGATTCTTCCCTATAAATGCACACCCTAGCCTCTGGTAATCTTTTCGCTCAAAATCGCACCGATTCTCAAATTAATTTCACTCGCCGGAACTTTTCTGCCATCACCGGACTTTCGCCGGAAAACTGAGTCTCACATCAACACGGTAAACACCTCGACTCTTTCGGTTTCAATCCATTGTTAGACCATTACTAACATCAATCCATCACCTAGAATCAATCCGAGACGACCTTGCGGGATATTCTGTACTCGCCGGAAAATCGCTGGAATTTCCGAAATCACGCTGTTAATCGGTATGATCATCTAAACCTCCTGATAATCGTTACTCAGTAATTCAATTTCATATCTAATCAATCAAAACTGTTAATTGATCCGAACAGAGGGAGTTCACAAAACAGAGCCGACGATCTTTGCCGGAATTCTGAAAAAGACAACCTGTTCCGGTACTTTCTTTCCCCAAACCCCCTCTGTTCATCACATTACAATCGCTTATAAAGTTCGTTAATTTAATTTAACAAGTAACAGTTGAATGATCGTCGTCTGTATTCTTGAGCGAAGAAGACGAAGTTGATTATGGTTATAAGATTAATTAAAATCAGAATAATAAACGGGTTAGACACACAGTCCAACGGTGGACTGTGTGCAAACATGAAACACACGTCTCGAGTTCGATCCCTATCACGACCCTATCCTCGGAAATAAAAATGTTTTTTTTTAAACCTAACCGGGTTAACTCACTGTAAGATGTTAAGTATAATAAAAATCAGAATATTAACCAGGTTAGACACACAGTCCAGCGGTGGACTGTGTGCCAAACTAAACCACAGGTCCCGGGTTCGAGACCTGTTGAGATCACCGGTTCGATACAATTAAATCCTTTTTAAATAAATGATTTTCGGATTAACTTAAATAGTGTATAAATATAATTAAAAACAGAAATATTTCGGGTTAGACACGTAGCTCAGTTGGTAGAGCTGCGTGCACGCGTACGAGAGGTCACCGGTTCGAATCTCACTCAGTGCAACAATATAACCGACCGAACCGGTCAACGGTCAACAGTCATGGTCAACGGTCAACGGTCAACGGTTAAAGTCAACATTTTTTTATATTTTTATTTATTTATTTAATTTAAAAATCAATTAAAAATACTTAAAAATAAACGTTTTAAAGTTAGAAAATAGCCTTAAACTCACAAAAATATATCCAAAAATCCTATTAAAATTGGTTAATAAAATCCGCTTACTTACCGAACCGTTATGTTATTATCTAGGTTAGTTTCTCTCGTGGTTAAATCCAAATTCGTGCGCATTCATCATCAATCCAAGAAACGCAACCACTGTGAGTGAATTCTTACAAATTCCCCTTTTTATTCATGTTTTGGGGTGTATCATGTGTCGCTTAAACTAATTCGTTATTCAAACTCGTGCTATACCATATTATGATTTAAACTTAGAATGTAAATATTGTTTGTTGTTATGTATTACATATTGTCAAGTTGTATGCAAACTATTTGTTAGGCCCATCAGTTCCTCGTGGGAGACGAGTTGAACAACGCGTGCCTTAAAACTCATTCATTAGGCCCATCAGTTCGTAGAACAACGCGTGCCTCAAAACTCATTCATTAGGCCTATCAGTTCCTCGTGGGAGACGAGTTGAACAACGCGTGCCTCAAAACAATCTATTGTTGTATGTGTGTGCAATATTTAATATTAAGTGTTTTGTGAATAAATTTACATTTACATTTACTCATATGTGGTTATGCACTTTATTTTATAATCAATTCAATAAACACGTTTAAATGTTTTAATAGGGTTCACTCGCCAACTTTTTGTTGATCCAAAAACCATTTTTACACATGATACAGGTGGAAAGGATGAAGCAAGGAAAACATAGAAAAAGTGCCTTAGAAGAAAAATAATGAAGGCTAGAAAGATGAATAGAACATGATGTACTAGTATGATATGATTGTATGATTTCATTTATATTGTAATAATAAATATGAAACATTATAATAAATGTCATGAGCTTTGATGAAATCCCAATCATGCCCCGATCACCTTTTCCGCTGCGGGTCGGGGTGTGACAGATTGGTATCAGAGCTTTTGACTATAGGGATATAGGATAGGCTATTAGACCCTTAGAGCCTATACTATAGTTGATTAGATTTTAAATTGTCTATGTGGTTACATGCAAACTTATGATATTTATTTGTTTCGTATTTATTACACACTCAAATGCATGCAAACACTTCCAATAATACATTTTGTGATACATAGTGAATTAAACTTACAGTCAAACATACATACTTATACACACATTCATCATACATATTTCAATGTTCACAAATTCAAATCATCTTCATACTTCCGTTATTCAAGATTTTGTTGCATTTGTCATTTTTCAAACCTCATCAAAGTGAGTTCTACGACGGGCATGTAGTAACTGTAAGGGTACCAGTACCGGTAGTCGGAACGTCCTGTCTAGGTTGGCATTCGTATAAATCCAATATAACGGACCAGTTTGCCTACCTGGGGACTAACGATGAGAGTACGAAGGACCTATTAGGCCAAAGCATGCCACACCAAACGTCGTTCGAACTAACCCCACTTTGAGGTGTCACCGTGTCCACACTTGGATACATTTCGAATATCATACGTTACATACATATTTCTCGATATTCTCCGGGTTTTAGGGTACGAAACCAGGCTAACACATGCGAACGATATGAAAAACCCGGTAATCATGGGGGCCCACATGATTATGAAGGTGAAGTATGGCGACATGCAAGGCCCAATTACGAGCAAAGCCCAAGACATCCTATGGATGTAGTAGATTTATTATTCTATATTTATTTTATGAATGTTCATTCCTAAATACGACACATGATCCCTAAAACATCCAACTCATACTCTTGATATGTATTCCTTGTAGATGTCTTCTAGTCTCCCTCGTAGGAAGATGAGATCAGGAAAAGCCCGCGAGCGCATGGCTGCCCAAATCGCTCAACAAATGGCTGCCGTAATACCCAACATTGTAGTTCAAGTTCAACAAGCCCTTACCGCAAATCCCGTCAATCAAGAAGATCAAAATGTTGTCAACACTCCCCCAATTACCACTAAATGCACCTTCAAACATTTCAAATCATGCGACCCTCCAAAATACGAAGGGACTGAAGGTGTCACCGCTCTCCTCCATTGGTTTGAAGAAATGGAAAACACTTTTCTAAATTGCGATTTCCCCAATGATCGCAAAGTGCGATATGCTACTGGTCGTTTACTTGGAATAGCACTTACATGGTGGAATACAGAGAAGGCCAAACGAGGTATTGAAGATGCTATGACTTTGACTTGGGAAGAGTTGAGGGAAATCATGACAAGACGGTTTTGCCAAAGAAGCGAAATCAAGAAATTGGAGGATGAGTTCTATTCTTTGAAACAAAAGGAAGGCGACCACACCACATACAACAAGAGATTCCTCGAGTTAAATCAAATGGTTCCCAACTTGTTCACTCCCCTTTACCGTTTGATCGAGCACTACATTCGAGGTCTTCCTTCAAAAATTCAAGACTCTGTAATAAGTACCACATCTGCAACTTTGGAAGCAGTAATGGAGCTAGCTACAGAACTCACCGAGAACCGCATACGAAATAAAGACTTCAAGGAGGAGAAGAAGAAGGATAAAGCATCAACTGAAACCTCAAACTCCACCCAAACCGAATCCCCTTCTCAACCCACTTCTAAGAGAAAACGAGATGGGCAAATTTTCGCTGTCACTCAACACAATCAACCAGCTTCACAAGCCGTACCCCTCCAAGCTATCCCAATCACTCAAATAGCACCCAACTCAACTTACCCAAATAAGAAACCTTACTTTGGACCTCACCCTCAATGCAACACCTGTTTTTATCACCATCCATCTACCTTACCTTGTCGACTATGTGCGAATTGTGGACGCTATGGTCATTTGAGCAAGGCTTGTCGCGCCTCTCAAAACCAAACCTCACCCCCTACTCAAAACATGATCCAGACATATCAACAACCCCAATACCCCATGTTTCCATATGTTCGAGCTTATTTTAATTGTGGCGACCCTACCCATTTTAGAAACACGTGCCCTCGATTGGTTAACATCATAAACGCCCAAGCTCAAGCAAACCCAGTTAACCAAGTAAATCAAGCAAACCCAGCTCCACCACCAGCAAGAGGAAGAGCTTACAACATCAACGCTAACCCTGTTGAAGATAATAACGGCCCAAACGAACCACCCAACTAGTTTTCCCTCACCAAAAATCAGGACTCAACTCCAATCGTCTAGTTTTTATGTTTTCTCTATGTTATCTCAATCTTTACGTATCTCAATTATAAATTTGAAATTTATGTATCCAAGAATCTTAATGCGACTTACTGTTTCAAGTTTTGTTTTATACTCATTGATTTAACATTCATATCACCATATATCTCGACGTATCTCAATCTCATCATTCAAAGAAGTTGGGTTGTATCTCACTTATACATAGACTAACCCCTTCATCATAACAAACGAGAGAGGTACTGTCATCACTCAATCATGTATCCTATCAGATTTAAGACTCAAGCTTAAGTTGTTGTGTTTGTTTATGTTTTAGAGTCATATAGAACTAATCATAATTTACTGATAAAGCCAATGAAAATTTGACAAGAATATGGTGGATACGCCGCTGGTACTTCCTATATATAAGTATTCTTGCCAAAGGATCAGAGGCATTGTCAGGCGGTTATGAGAAGTTCCATGTAGGTTTTAGTAATGTCATGGTTGAAGTTTTGTTTTATACTCACTGATTTAGCATTCATATCATCATACATCTCGACGTATCTCAATCTCATCATTCAAAGAAGTTGGGTTGAGTCTCACTTTTACCTAGACTAACCCCTTCATCATAACAAACGAGAGAGGTACTGTCATCATTCAATCATGTATACTTTCAGATTTGAGACTCAAGTTTTGGTTGTTGTGTTTGTTTATGTTTTAGAGTCACATAGAACAATCATAATTTACTGATAAAGCCAATGAAAATTTGACAAGAATATGGTGGATACGCCGCTGGTACTTCCTATATATAAGTATTCTTGCCAAAGGATCAGAGGCATTGTCAGGGGGTTATGAGAAGTTCCATGTAGGTTTTAGTGGTAGAAGTTTTGTTTTATGATATAACCTTATCTTTCCAAACGTATCGATTCTCTCAAAACTCTTGTGCATGAGATCATACCTAGTCAATCAACTCTGTTTATCAATATTCCTTATCTTAGGCATCAAAAAGCGATTCCTGTAGCAGGGTATTCAACCCTTACTAGGAACGTTACCGCCTCAAATAAAATTTAAACTCTTACCCCTTCGGAGTATGTCATTGTCAAAACCACCATCCTTTTGAGACAAACATGCCATTACTTAAATTTCGGGACGAAATTTCTAAAAGTAGGGGATACTGTAACATCCGTCGAAAAACGGGTTTTCCAAACCCGCTTCGTTTATTAACCGAACATCCAGTTAAAAATTTCGTTGCGTATTTAATGCTTAAATTAATTTTATACGATACATAATTAATAAATATATTAGAATATAAAATTTATAATTGAAACTTTATTAAAAATAATGAAATAAAAATAATATGCTGATGCCGGGTTTCGAACCCGGGTCAGCCGGGAACCTCAAAGACTTAACTCACACACATCCAACCACTCCGCCACTTGTGTTATTTGATAATATATCGAAACAATTAATACATATAACAAAACTCGGAATCAAACCCAGTCAACAGCGCGCCCATTTCGCAGTCGCCGGAAAATCCGACGATTTCGCCAATTATCGACGGTTACTTTTGACTTAACGTACGTATTAACGTCGCCATCGGTTATAACCGATGTCCAGTTCCGCGACATCAGTCATAACCGCCGGAGAAAGGCTGACCAATGAATCGAGACTAGCAACAGACCCAATTCAACTTGATTCTTCCCTATAAATGCACACCCTAGCCTCTGGTAATCTTTTCGCTCAAAATCGCACCGATTCTCGAATCAATTTCACTCGCCGGAACTTTTCTGCCATCACCGGACTTTCGCCGGAAAACCGAGTCTCACATCAACACGGTAAATACCTCGACTCTTTCTGTTTCAGTCCATTGTTAGACCATTAATAACATCAATCCATCACCCAGAATCAATCCCAGACGACGGTGCCGGATATTCTGTACTCGCCGGAAAATCGCTGGAATTTCCGAAATCACGCTGTTAATCGGTATGATCATCTAAACCTCCTGATAATCGTTACTCAGTAATTCAATTTCATATCTAATCAATCAAAACTGTTAATTGATCCGAACAAAGGGAGTTCACAAAACAGAGCCGACGATCTTTGCCGGAGTTCTGAAAAAGACAACCTGTTCCGGTACTTTCTTTCCCCAAACCCCCTCTGTTCATCACATTACAATCGCTTATAAAGTTCGTTAATTTAATTTAACAAGTAACAGTTGAATGATCGTCGTCTGTGTTCTTGAGCGAAGAAGACGAAGTTGATTATGGTTATAAGATTAATTAAAATCAGAATAATAAACGGGTTAGACACACAGTCCAGCGGTGGACTGTGTGCAAACATGAAACACACGTCTCGAGTTCGATCCCTATCACGACCCTATCCTCGGAAATAAAAATGTTTTTTTTTAAACCGAACCGGGTTAACTCACTGTAAGATGTTAAGTATAATAAAAATCAGAATATTAACCAGGTTAGACACACAGTCCAGCGGTGGACTGTGTGCCAAACTAAACCACAGGTCCCGGGTTCGAGACCTGTTGAGATCACCGGTTCGATACAATTAAATCCTTTTTAAATAAATGATTTTCGGATTAACTTAAATAGTGTATAAATATAATTAAAAACAGAAATATTTCGGGTTAGACACGTAGCTCAGTTGGTAGAGCTGCGTGCACGCGTACGAGAGGTCACTGGTTCGAATCTCACTCAGTGCAACAATATAACCGACCGAACCGGTCAACGGTCAACAGTCATGGTCAACAGTCAACGGTTAAAGTCAACATTTTTTTATATTTTTATTTATTTATTTAATTTAAAAATCAATTAAAAATACTTAAAAATAAACGTTTTAAAGTTAGAAAATAGCCTTAAACTCACAAAAATATATCCAAAAATCCTATTAAAATTGGTTAATAAAATCCTCTTACTTACCGAACCGTTATGTTATTATCTAGGTTAGTTTCTCTCGTGGTTAAATCCAAATTCGTGCGCATCCATCATCAATCAAAGAAACGCAACCACTGTGAGTGAATTCTTACAAATTCCCCTTTTTATTCATGTTTTGGGGTGTATCATGTGTCGCTTAAACTAATTCGTTATTCAAACTCGTGCTATACCATATTATGATTTAAACTTAGAATGTAAATATTGTTTGTTGTTATGTATTACATATTGTCAAGTTGTATGCAAACTATTTGTTAGGCCCATCAGTTCCTCGTGGGAGACGAGTTGAACAACGCGTGCCTTAAAACTCATTCATTAGGCCCATCAGTTCGTAGAACAACGCGTGCCTCAAAACTCATTCATTAGGCCCATCAGTTTCTCGTGGGAGACGAGTTAAACAACGCGTGCCTCAAAACAATCTATTGTTGTATGTGTGTGCAATATTTAATATTAAGTGTTTTGTGAATAAATTTACATTTACATTTACTCATATGTGGTTATGCACTTTATTTTATAATCAATTCAATAAACACGTTTAAATGTTTTAATAGGATTCACTCGCCAACTTTTTGTTGATCCAAAAACCATTTTTACACATGATACAGGTGGACAGGATGAAGCAAGGAAAACATAGAAAAAGTGCCTTAGAAGAAAAATAATGAAGGCTAGAAAGATAAATAGAACATGATGTACTAGTATGATATGATTGTATGATTTCATTTAAATTGTAATAATAAATATGAAACATTATAATAAATGTCACGAGCTTTGATGAAATCCTAATCATGCCCCGATCACCTTTTCCGCTGCGGGTCGGGGTGTGACAAAAAAAATATATATCGTGTATTTGGTTTTTTGTAAAAAAAATATCTAACGAATGAAAGTTATAAAAGGAAAATAAAACTATAAAACTATTGGGTTAAAGACGTAATTTATTATAATCTATAAGTCTAATTTGAAACTTAGAAAAAGAAAAAAAAATTGTAGCCGTTAAAGTGTAAGAATCATAACCTTGGTGGTCAAAATATAAAACAAAAGAAATCTTGTGAGATAGTTTAAAAAAACAAACTAACAAAAGTTAAGGGGACAAAAGCATAAGAAACTAAACATTGGCCAAAACACAAAACAAAAAATACAAAAACAAAAAAGAAATTTTGTGAGATAGTTATAAATGTCATTTTAAAAAATAGTAAATTACATAAATACCATAAAATAAAAGTTAAGTAGAATCAAGTACCCGCGCGTTACGGCGCGACGTAAAACCATGCCAAATAGCAACAATGTCACACCAACGTTAGTGACGACCATCGATGCTGAAGTTGCTGCATGTTAATGCAAAGAAATTAGATCAAAACGTAAAATATTGAAAATAATGACTAAGTTGATTTAGGACCCGCGCATTGCGACGAACCTGTCAAACGGGAGAAAAATAGACGACGTAAAAACATTAACCCCACACGTACGTTGCGCCGTGTTAACTCACAAAATTTAGAGTAAAGCGTAAAAGGAAACGTAAAAACGTTGAACCACACACGCACATTGTGCCATATTCACTCGAAAAATTTAGAAGGAAACGTAAACAAAAAAATTAGGAATTATGAACAGTTTAGGGGACCAAAGTTGAAAGTAAAAAATTTGTACGGTTAAATTGAAAAAAATAAAAACTTTTGTGTAAAAAGTCAAAAAGATTAGTTAGTTTTGGGTTAAAGTGTAATATCAATTTTTTTTAAAACTATCCAAAGCATTGAGTACATCCCCTCAATGCACAAGCCTATTGCAAATTATAGTATGATAATAATATGTAAAGTGTAGATAACATTCTTGTAATTGAAAGCAAAATAGAGGGGACATTGGGTGTAGCACCATGATACTTTTTAATATATAGTATAATTTTAATTTTAATCCTAAATTCTAAATTTATTGTTTTCTTTCAAGTAAAATTAAAAAAAAACCCACTATAATGTAACATATAATTCATCATATCCAATCATACTGATAAGTGTAGATAAACCATTCAAAATATTAATTTTATGAATATAAATGCGATGTAAATTTCTTTGCACAGATCACTTATAAATTCCTTACCTGAGGGGTAACAAATACAACTAACAAAATCCTTGTGATAAAAATATAAAAGTTAAAAAATGTATTGTAGTTTTTATGATGTTAATTAATATATACTAGGTTGTTCCCACCCGCGCGTTGCGGCGGGGTACCAACCTTTTTTAGAAAATACAAATAATCATCGTAATTAAAAGTCTACTTATTCATAGTGATTTCGGTTTCGGTCACAAATTTCCAGTACAATAACATAAATTAATATTATTTGAAACTATATATAAAAAGATGAAACATGTAAAAAAAATAACAACGTCATTACGAAATTCGTTTAAATTTAATGTGGTAACTTTTTTAAAGTTTGGTGATGTAGTGTAATATGGTTTTAAAATAGTAAATATAATTTCATCAAAATTCATGGGACGTGTGATAAATTTATTAAAACTCAGGGAATAAGAATGTAAATTGGTCTAAAAAACATAAAAAATTTAAAGCGGTCAAAGTGTAAGAACCAAAACCTTTGTGGCTAAAAAAACATATAAAAAAATCATGACGTCATAACGAAAATCGTTTAAAATTTAAAGTGGTTACTTTTTTAAAGTTCAGGGGTTGAAGTGTAATGCGGTTTTAAAAGAGTAAAATTAATTTTATCAAAGTTCATGGGACGTGTAATAAATTTATTAAAACTTGGGGGATAAGAATGTGAATTTGTTTAAAAAACTTAACAAAATTTAAAGGGTTCAAAGTGTAAGAATCAAAACCTATATGGTTAAAACATAAAAAAGAAAGACTAAATTGTCTTTTATGATGGTTTCAAATGCTATAAAAAGTTTGGGTAATTACATAAATGTCATAGAAGAGGAAAGTCCTATATATAAGTGTTAATGGCACTATTGTAATTAAAAGGAAAATAAAAACCAAATTATGCTAAAAAGCATAAAACTAAATAAATGACACTTGGCAAAATCAAAACCTACAATAGTTGTGGTAAAAAAGAAAACATAAAAACTTTGTGGTAAAAAATAAAAACATTAAAAGTCCTTGTAGTTAAGAAGATGTGGTTTAATATATACTAGTAGTAAGACCCGTGTGAACACACGGGTAGGTTTAATAACGATCAAAATCAAATACTAAAAACAGATTATAATATATCATTTAAATTGTTTGCGTTTAGTTATATATCTTTATAAAACAATGTTAAAGACAGTATGTGTTAGGACATAAAATTATAATTACTATGTTACGAAAAAAATTATTAGTTCAGGTTTGATATAGAAATAAGCTTAGTAATTGATAATATGTTGTCTAAAAATGAAAGCATGACCTATTTTATTTTGTCTAATAATTAAAACATGACCTAATTTTTTTTGACACATTGTTAGTGTACAATTTTGTAAAGGCCCAATGTTATTGTACAGTTCAACTATTACAAACATAAAACCTATTCAAAGTCCTAGCAAACTAAAACAACCAAATCAAGACAAAATACAATTCAAAACAAAAAAACCATCAATCTTCAAAACTCTGCCGGCTTCCATAGTCGACGCATCAGCATCCATCTTCAAAATCATGCACACAAAAACTCTCCCTTGGCAAGGGAACTACATTCTCCCTTGGCAATAACATCGCCTATATTTTCACTCTTTGCAAAGGCTTTGTATATTGGGGTGTGAGTCGATGTTGATGTAACAAAATCATCATTCTACTCAAAATGACATCATTTATAAAGGATCATAGTTAGTTTCGGATTAGAAATGAAGGCACGAATGAATTAATAAATGGGAATAAAACCTTTGCAGCTATTAGTAGCACAAGCAAGAGGTAGAAATAGGTTTGGTACAACAGTAGTTGCTAATTCTAGAGCAGCACCCAATTCCATATGAAAGTCACCGCATAGTCGTTGCTAAAACTATAAAAAAGTATCAGATTTGTGATCTATATGGCAAAATACGGATCAATGTGAGATAACCTCCAAACAAAAAAATTCACCTACTATAAATCATAATCAAATGTCTTTCCTTGTTGACAAAAAAAAACATCTTACAATGCGCCCAGAACCATCCTGCTATAAGCATTAGGGGTGTGAATTTCTGACACGACCCGAAAACCCGACATGAACCTAAACACGAAATTCGCGGGTTTAGGTTTCGTCTAAACGGGTTCGGGTCAGTTTCGGGTTGAACACGCGAACCCGTTTAGGTTTACGGGTCAGGTTCGGGTCAACCTGGTCGGGTTGGCGGGTTGACCCGTTTAACACATTTATACTATATTATATTTTTTACAATATATTTTATCTCATAAATTAAATGGGGCGTGTATTTTATGCCATGATTATAACTTAAAAGGAGAAATTAACATAGCTTTTATAATTTAAATATGATATTATTATATACATTTGTGTTTTTTAAGTAATTTTTAATTTTAATATATTAGTTTTAGAAAAAAAAATTTAAAAAATTCGGGTTAAACGGGTCGTGTTCGGGTCAACCCACAAAACTTCGGGTCGTGTTCGGGTTCATATATATGATACGATTTTCGGGTTCGGGTCGGGTTCGGGTTCGTGTAAAATTTTCAGGTTCGGGTCGGGTTGAACCCGCCAACCTGCGAACACGACCCGTTTAGCACCCCTAATAAGCATGCCAAAACATCTTGTTATATATGAAATGGTAATGCTTGTTTATCCCCTTATCTTTTTTAGCCTATCATGACTATTTTTTTTTTCATTTAAAAGCCCTCCCAAAAAGTTTGGAACAAACATGTTCAAAATCTGAAACTCTATCAATGGTAGAGACTTGCATTGTAGCACAAATTAGTGGCATCATTAAGATAGAACCTCAACACAACAATATAAGAGGTAAAAATTTGGAACATCTAGAACATATTTGAGGCAGTGTTGGACCTAGCTTCAAAGTTGTATGTATTATAACTTATAGTAATAAAAAATTAAATGGGTCAACTTGGACGACGAATGCATCAAAGTCAAACCTGAGCCATAACAGCCGGTATGGAGCAGAACCGAATGCCTCCTTTGTGCCATAGAAAGAGTACCAGACTTGATCACTAAAGAGCTGATGAGAGGATTTTTTGAACCTGCATTTCGAACCGAAAAGATAAATAAATAAATAAATAGAAGGTAGATTAATAACCTCTGGATAATGCCGCTTAATTTTAATATATTCATTTGTTTGCTACGCTATTAACAGAATGGGGCAACATTTCAACAGATTTGGACCTCCGTTTCAGTTTTATACAAACCCAAAGACAATAATAATCCTAAGAATAACAATTTATATCTTTGGTTATCCACAGTAATAATCCTAAGAGTAACAATTGAATCCAGTATTGATGTAGAAGAATAAATCATTAAGCTAATTATCACCCGAAAATGAGCAACTATAATTCTTAAACCTACATAAATAGTTCAATTTAACTGTAAAGTCACATAAAATGTTGAAGCTTTACCTTCAGAGCTAGCTATCTGGTGTATGTCAAAGAAACTATTAATGATGCACCCTCTTCTACCTATGATAGAATTCAACGAAAAAGATTAATACAAATTTTATCATCCCATAAAGAGCTATGTTATTTTGGTTTTATAACGAATTTTAAACAGTCCATTTCTATAGGGGCGAACCAAGTGCTTTAGTGGCTGCTGCCCTGAGCACAAACTGATGGTAGAAAGAACTGCGCCCAAAAACGGCCCGACCCAGAAAATCCACTACAAAATATTTAATTATCATATGAATTAAGTGGGTATGTGTTAGCTATTATAAGAATGATATATAATGATTTTCATGATGGCCGATAAAATGCACAAATGTATACATGATCACCCCAGGCCTTGTCTTCGTTGTAATCACGACAGCGCCAAATAATCTAAAACAATATGTAAACTAATTAACTACAATGATGGTTTCAGATGGGTTGATACCTCTCTTGTATCCGCTTAACAGTCTGTCCAAGTCTCTCCACAATGACTGCTCTTTTAGCTCGAGTTGATCATGTTACTTTGACCCACTTTGCCTCGAATCCTACTGTCCTAAATATGCTCCACAACAGCCCCGAGTAGCAGCAGTTAGCCCGTCACCATCGTCATTCTTCACTGACCGCGGCTGGAGAGTGTTCCCACCGCCATCGGCCGCCACTACCAATGCCTGAATCACTACTCTTAGCTATTCACATGGTCCATACATTGATAATAGAGCAACATACACCCTATTCGGTCCCGACCCGCGCTTCGTGGCGGATATTTTTCCCCATAGGCGCATTCAAAATAGAACTTTTACAACCCGTTTTCACTGTTTTAAGAAACCGAAAACCTAAATGAGCCAAAAATATTAGTTGTTAAAGCATATAAGTTCCAAAATTTCATATACCAGATTCTGTGGCCCATTAATATTTAAACACATTAAAGAATACAAAAGGGTCAAATTTTAAGTTAATAACAATATACGAAATAATGTATAAAGACTCAAGATATGAAATATTATTTACACACACTTAAACAAAAGTTATAGATTTTTATTTAGATTTACCCACAAATCACAATCATATTTCTATAGAAATAATCAAATTTAAAAACCAAATAATAAGTGTGATTCGTTTTTGTGTTCTTGGTTGAAAAGAAAAGAAAAATAAATAAAAACCGTTTTTTTTTCTAATCATGAAAGTGTAACCCAGTTTAACAATATTTCAATTACCACACTAATTGTTACTAAAATTATGAACCATGATGGAAATATTATTAAAACCAATTATTTTTTTTCTTTCTTCAAAAACATATCATGTTACATGTAACTTAAAAAATGAAAATCACCAAATAGTAATAAGTTTATTTTATGTACATTTAAGTCACTAGGTTTACACATTTATACAAAATTTACAATAATAAAATAATAATGAAACACTTGCCATTTTAGTTGGAAAAACATTTGTGTTCCTTTAATAGAATAAAAATTATCTTAATTACATGTTAATACGAAGATAAAGAAAGCTTTAAGTTTTTATAATTGTACACTTATTATATAATATATTTTAGTTAGACTAATTATTAACAGTGGTGAAGTTTGAGATATTATACGGAGGGGGGGGGGTCGAAAACGTATATACCCAAAATTTTCAATAGAACCGGGGGGGCGGGGGGGTCGAAAACGTATATACCCAAAAATT
>CAMTDV010000204.1:0-44049 GCA_947069175.1 Scalesia atractyloides
TTTTGCTGGCTTTCTATCACTCACACAACCTATCAAGTAACAAGAGGCAATAAAAGACAATAGTTGGGTAGAAGCCATGCAAGAGGAGCTCCTACAGTTCAAAAGACAACAAGTATGGGAACTTGTACCATTGCCAAAAGATGTAAGTCCTATTGGCATAAAGTGGATCTTCAAGAACAAAACAGATGAAA
Organism: Scalesia atractyloides; assembly: GCA_947069175.1. NCBI lineage: Eukaryota > Viridiplantae > Streptophyta > Magnoliopsida > Asterales > Asteraceae > Scalesia > Scalesia atractyloides. Next base: position 192 of record CAMTDV010000204.1, read on the forward strand.
GGAGCATTGTTGTCAAGAACAAAGCAAGGCTCGTGGTTCAAGGCTACAGGTAGGAAGAGGGTATAGACTATGATGAAACATTTGCTCCAGTTGCACAATTGGAGGCCATCAGACTGTTCTTAGCTTTTGCTGCCAACCACAACATCAAGGTGTATCAAATGGACATCAAAAGTGCATTCCTATATGGAAAGATCAAGGAAGAAGTGTACGTGTGTCAACCTCCTAGTTTTGAAGATGCATTTCATCCTGTTCATGTTTACAAGTTAAACAAAGCACTATATGGTCTAAAACAAGCACCCAGAGCCTGGTATGAAACTCTATCCACTTTTCTTTTATCCATTGGTTTCACCAAAGGTAGGATTGATAAAACCCTATTTTTCAAATGGAAAGGAAAAGATTTGATGCTTGTCCAAATTTATGTGGATGGCATCATTTTTGGATCCACATGCACTGCCATGTGTGAAGACTTCAGAAAACTCATGGCAGCAAAGTTTGAGATGAGTGCAATGGGTGAGTTGCAATGTTTTCTTGGTTTACAAGTCAAACAAATGCAACATGGCACTTTCATCCATCAAAATAAGTATGTGAAAAAACTACTTAAGAAATTTGATATGGATGATTGTAAACCTTCCAGCACACCCATGGCAAAATCCAAGCTAGTCACATTTGATGGCGAAGATAACCTTGTTGATCAAACATTGTATAGAAGCATGATTGGGTCTTTAGTGTACCTAACTGCATCAAGGCCAGACATCATGTTTGCAACATGTGTTTTTGCCAGATCACAATCATTGCCAAGAAAATCCGATCTTATTGCTGTAAAAAGGATATTCAGATACATAAAAGGTGCTCCCACACTTGGTATCTGGTATCCAGCTAATGGTAAGATTGAGCTTGCAGGATATTCTGATAGTGATTTTGCTGGATGGTAAACAACAAGGAAGTCCACATCTGGAGGAGCCCAATTCCTAGGTGATTGCTTAGTGTCTTGGCAAAGTAAAAAACAAGTTCTAGTTTCCACATCCACTACTGAGGCAGAGTATATAGCTGCTGCAAGTTGTACTGCTCAACTTTTGTGGCTTCAAAATCAATTACTAGATTTTGGTATCACTGCTTTAAAGACTCCACTCAAGATTGATAGTCAAGCAGCAGAAAATATCATCAAAAATCCTGTCTCTCATTCCACCACTAAGCACATTGACATCAGACATCACTTTGTGAAGGATTGCTATGAAAAAGGTTTGATTTCTTTACAACATGTCCATACCAAGGATCAATTGGCAGATGTGTTGACAAAACACTTGATGCTCACACTTTTGACAATTTGATTTCTAGGCTTAGAATGCTAAACATGGATTAAAAACAATTTTTTTGTGATCCATGTATAAATAGCATTAAAATGTTTTTAGAAAAATCAAAATCCATCCTTAAAAATACTTTAAAATTGAATTTTTCAAAAATCCTCAAAGTATGTTCAAAGCACTGATAGCACAAAAACATTGATCAATCCACTGTCAAAAGTGTATCCTCTGATAGTTCAAAAAATTTTAAACAGTGGTTTAGCCAAACAACTGTCTTCCATTTTCAATCAGAGGTTACACGTGGACAGATGTTATTTGACAGTCATTGCATTAGATGCCACGTCATCATCACTTTTTCATAAACCCTATAAAAACCTTGTTCTATCAAGAACAGAGGGTTCACCAAACTGTGTCGATTTGAAAAATCTCAAAACAGTTTTCACACAAATCATGGCTCCTAAAACAAAATCAAAGGCGAAATCAAAGCAAGAATTACCACCATTCGTCTTGATTATCAAAACCACCACACAATTACACTGGAATCTTTGAAGAAACTGACATCAATACACGCTACCACACCGTGATTCAGATTTTAAGAGAGTCAAAATTTAAGCCCATGCTTAGTTCAAAACTCAAATTTATATCGATTCTCTTCGGGATTTCTGGAAAAATGCTAAGGTCAAAACATCCGTTGATGGTGTTGCTTATGCAATAACTTCAAAAGTTGGGGGTACTCCTATGAAAATCACCCCACAATCGATCTCTCAAGTTTTTCAACTGAATGATATGACATATCCTGTGTCCTTTTCTTTAAGAGAGATGCAAGCAGAGTTTGTGGAAAGGGGTTACACTGGCCAATTGAAAGGTATGACAATCTTTAAACCCCATTTTCCAGCATAGATGAAATTCTTTTTCCATACTCTTTTAACATGTCTCTCTGCAAAATCTAATGCTTTCAATGAAGTTCCATTGAACACGCAATATCTGGGATATGCAATTTTGACTGAATCATATTTTAACTATTCCCAGGTATTGTTCAATGATCTTGTGAATAATTTTGTAAATATTTCAAAAAGAAAAAGCTTTCTTGATACAGCCTCGATTCTTGAGTGTTTATTTGCAAGATCAGATCAGATCTGAAGCAAGTAAACAAGGCGTAGTGTCCACACCTGGCTGCCTAACTCATGAATTTTTTACACGACTAACAAATCTTGAAAATGCTTCCAAAACAGAAGTAGAGGAGGATGAGCCAATTTTACAAGAAAAAAATGTTCAATATCTTCCTCCTACTACTGAGCCCACTGCTCTAGGTGATCAGAGCATTGCAACCACTGCTCTGAAACCCACACCTAAAATCACCAAAAAAAACCAACAAAATTATCCAGAAACCCACCAAACCCAAAAAGGGTCCTCTGGAAGATAAGATCCCAGAGATAAACCCTGTGACAACACCAATGTCACTAACCACTACTGCTACTTCTTCACAGCAGATGGTTGAGAGATCTTCACCCGGCTATGAAACTCCTCCTGCATCCTCACAAAAGGATCAGGTTGTAAACATAGGGACACCAAATTATGAAGCTCTAGGACCACTTGGTTCTATCTTCCACAGCCCCTCTCTCAGGGAAATATCTCTTTCTGCACCTATTCCTTCACCAATCAAATCACTACCACAAACCTTTATACCCTTGCTGAATGCAATAGAACTAGAGCAGACATTATCCAGCACTTCTCACCAACCTATTAATGAGAATATACTTCAACATGATGCTGGGTCTGATTCTCTGTTCTTTGCTAGCCCATCAGCAAATGAAGAGGCTACATCCCTTGGGTTACATGTAACCCTTGGTGATAGTTCAACTAGAGCAGCCACTACAATTGCAAAACTACCTGGTTTTTCTTTGGACAGTGGTTACATTTCTAAGTCTCTGTTGAAGGCAACCAATGCTGAGGCTACCAGGTAACCTCTGATGTAGTGGGAAGTCCCCAGTACCAAGAACAAGGCGCATCTAAGGGTGAAGCTAGTGTTAAAACACATGCTAATGATCGCTTAGATATAACTACCACCTCAGGTAGGAGTTCATATGATCCTATTAAATTAGGTGATGATCTAAAATACAAAGATTTGACGGAGAGAGTATCAACACTTGAAACTTCTGTTGATGAGATCAAAAATCTTGTGAAGCAGTTGTTAGCTATAAAGAGCCAACCCTCTGTCCTAACGACTGTTGATCTAAAACAAGCCCTAGACCCTCTGTTTCAGCAACAAAAGCACTTCTCTGATCAACAACACAAACATCAGATGTAGGAAGTGAGAAACATGGTTGAAGCTAGATTCATGGATACAATGGCGGACATTAAATCTATAAAAGCTCATCTTCTCCAAACCACTGGTACTGCTCCACCTACAGTAATTTTTATGAACACTGAAGATGATGCCAAAAAGGGGGAAAACCTTTGGGAAAGAAGAAGCTTACAATTGATGATCAAATGGCAAAGCCAACAGTGGATATTCCCAGGCCAGATGGTTCAAAGAAAAAGGATTTAATAGATGATATCTTGGCCAGGGAAAATGAGAAGCAGAAGAGAAAAGTGTATCTTGATGGCAAGGTATTGGTTGAGCAAAAGATTAGGCAACAAAAAGAAAAGGAAGAGGTTGGTACCTCAGCAAAGAAGAGACCTGCTAGAAAAGTAAGGCAACCGACATCCACGCCTTCCAAAACTGATTCTGCTATAAATCCAACCATTAAAACCTCTACTCTTCAAAAATCAAGCACACTTACTTCAACTTCTATACCCATTTCCACCACAGCAGATGTTACAGCAACTGTTGTGTCAACATCTGTTGATACAACAGAGGTTGCAGCAGATGCAATCCCATCCACTGCCATGGTCATATTTAATACATCCACCCAACCTCTACCAACACCAACCAGAATATCAACTCATCTATCATCACCAGAGGTCAAATTCAAGAGGAGAAGAACTACAAAAGTTGTAAATGAAGAAGAGATCTTTCCTTCTCCTACCCCTTAATCATCACAACCACTGACCTCCACATCAATGCTTCCACCATCCTCAAATCCAACCACTGATCCCCTTAAAGTTATACCTGCAGCAAAGAAATATCCTCTAGATTTCCAGCAGTCAGAGAAGAAATTCTAAGCTTTTATTCTGAGGAAGACCCTGATAAAAGAACTATTTTATCTCTTGATGGCTACCCAAGACCTGCAAATGTTGATGACTACCTGGAACTTAAAGTGAAACAAGCAGAGGATATAGCAAAGAGAGACTCAGCTGGTAAAAGTGATAGAGAGATACAAACCATCATGTCTTTTCAACTAAGCAAGGCCAGAACATTGCAAGATTTTGTCAAAGATCTGAGCAACAAGCTGTCAGAAAGGGAAGATCAATATCTTAAAAGTGAACTCATTGAACATATCATAAAGAACAAACAATATAAGGCAACAAAGGCACAGTTCAGGGATTGGAGAATAGATGAGCTGAGAGAAGAGATTAAAAGAATGCAAGAAATGTTAAAAGATCCTCTCAAGAAGCCAACTCCTCCTAACTGGGAAAAACATAAGAAAAACATGCCTGAAAGAGCCTTGAAACTTAAGAGGATGAAAGAAGAATTGATACAAAATCACTATGGTTCAAGGAACCAAGTGATAAGGTGGGGATAATCCATGGTGATTGATACTTACAAAATGTTAGAAGAGAGGAGGAAGAAAGATCCAAACATGCCTCCTAAACCAGTTTACCCTCCATCAGATGATGTTCATAAAGCTCAACACTCCAAAAAGTCTATCTCGTCATCTGTCCCTTCCATCCTTGCTTTCAATCAACTAAAAAGGCAAGAAAAGATTGATGAATAATACAAGAGAGTGTTTGAACACATCAAAGAGGGCATTAAAACATGGTTGACTATCACACAGATGAAGCTAGTGAAAAGCTCAGAGCAGAATTGACAAAGATAGTTCAACAAAAAGCTCTTCAAACCTCAACAAATAAAGGTCATCCTAGAAAGCCAGAAGACCAAAAACTTCTAAAGTGGAAAGTCGAAAAAGGCTTCCATGAATTGACACTGCTCAATTCCAATGGTGATGCTGTCGAGATGAGCATGGAGGCTGCATATGAGCTAAGTGCAGAAGACCTTCAAGATCTTTTGGATCTGACACTCGAAAATGATGATGATGAAGTCTCTCTGAATTTTGAATTACAGTTTAAAGGGAAAATCAGAGAACTTCTGTTGAGGAATAAAAACCAAGAATAATCAAGTGATTTGGCATCATCTGTTCCAGGGGGAGATTGTTGGGATCGAACCCTTACAAAGGAACAGATGATATCAAAGCCAAATACACTATCCGAGCTTTGGTTTAACTATCAGAGGTTACAACCTCTGATCTACCCTTACACTACTTTCCTTAAACAACTGCTCCTATCATCTAGTCGTTCAAGAAGTAAAGGTCTGATAGAAGAGTCAAGATCAGAGGATAGAGATCAGTGCTTAGTCTAGTTTTTACTTTATTCAATGTAACAGTGCTATGCACTGATAGTTTAGTTTAGCAGTGTTTTAGTTAGTTACATTTTTGTTAGCAGTCACTATCAACCATGACGTCACAAAAGATGCTCAGTGGTTAGATAGTTAGTATAAATAGGTGAACGTGTACCTGTTAAACTGGTCTTCTTGAAAAAGATCATTTCGCACTTTATCTTCTTCATTTCTTACTATCAAACGATTGTAATTGGCTAAGGGGGAGTTTGTGAATCACATGCAAAGTTTATCAACTTGAAAGCATGATGGTGATGAAAACAAACGACCAATTGCTTGTAGTAAAAGTTTTCCATTAGTTTTGCTGCATATCTTTCTAATTCAATCCATTTTTCATTCTTAGAAACAAAAACTGCAAGTAATTCAAACTTAGATCCTGACAATTAGGTTTGTGTTTACGATGAAGAAGATAGGATTGAGTTGCAGGTTGTTGAGAGGGGAGTGGTGACGGTGGTAGCCGACCATAATCGTTTTTTCGACTGGTTTGTGTGGTGGTGTTGGCTGTGGAGGTTGGGGTGCTGTGGTGTGGTGTGGTGGTGGAGGCGCTGGTGGTGGGTTGAAGGTGGTGGTCAGTTGAAGGTGACTGCGACGGTGGAGGTAGTGTTGGTCGGTTGACGGTGGAGTTGGTGGTGATGGGTTGAAGGTGGCGGTGGCGGTGGAGGTGGTGGTGGTGGTGGGTTGGCGGTGGAGGAGGTGGTAGTGGGTTAAAGGTGAAGGTGGTGGTGGGTTTTAGAGAGAGAGAGAGGGGATGAAGAAGATGAAGGGTGGACACATTTCTTTTTGTTTTTTACTTTTTTAACTATTTAGGGGCAATCTGGTAATTTCGTATATATTTAACTGAGAAATCTAACATAAGTTAGTGATAAGGACCACACAAGTGCAAAAATCACAACCACTGGGACCAAGTGTGTAATTATTGAACCATTAGGACCAAGTCTGCAATAAACCACAGGGACCAACATTTAACTCTTAAAAAATAATATCTTTTTTCTTCCTTATAACATATGTTACTCTGTTACGTAAATGTGAGACGTATGAAAAAAAATTCACGAAGTCTTTTATTCAAGTTATAAATTACATCATTGTGCACAAGTATGGAGTTGATTGCATTTTAAATGTAAAGTGATGAATCTGTGAACAATCCCACCTTAAATCTCCACCACCACATGGTAAGTAACGCCAGATTTGTTTCTTTTACATTTGGCGGAAACTAACCTGATAAGATCCATTTACTTTAATTAAAAACAAATATGTAAATAATAATTTATATGTTATATTTCTTTAATTTGAAAAAACCGCAACGAAACGAATTGGTACCGTCCAAAAAATTTTGTATCACAACATTGCTGATTGTTTTTTTATGGTATTCGATATAGTGACTTTTTTCGGATTTCTACTTTTGATACCGTATCAATACCGTAAAGTTACTTAAATCCTTTAAGTTCTTTTTCTTCATCTATTAGTGAAAGGGTTTCATCTTTCCTCTCAAGTTTAAAAAATGTCACTTTTACTCTCTGCATTCATTTTTTTTATATATTATCTCTTTGACCCTTTTGACTTTCTAATATGTGCCGGTATAAGTTCGACCACCGTCGTCAACGCTTTACTTTGCATGAGTCACTTGGTGTTATTAATTCGTGTTTTGAATTCACCCTTTTCTATGGTATTCTTTGCGTATATGTTCTTCAAAAGTGTATCCTCTACTCCAACTAAAACAACACCTCCATCACAAAACCACCACAAAAGAAACAAAACCCATCACCAAAGAAACCATCTCCACCACCAACAGATGTTGGTATACAAATATACCAACAGATGTTACATCACCACCACCAAATCAACCAACAGATGTTGGTACATCAAATGTATCAACAGATGTTACATTAACCTCTTCCATGATAACCTTTCCCACTTTATCTCAACCATTATCGACACCACCAAGAATACCTTCACGCCCACCTTTACCAAAAATCAAATTCAGACGTAAAAGAAAAACTTTTGTAGTGCAAGAAGATGATGAGGGGATTCCATCAACAGTTCCCTTATCATCTACCCCATTCTAGCCATTCCACTCTCATCACATCCACCTAAAACCACTTCAATTCCAGTCTACCAACCACCATCTATCATCCCATTGGCTACTCAATATCCTCTAGAGATTCATGCTATCAAAGTTGAACTTGAATTTTTCTACACAGAAGTCAAAAAGATCTTTCCCATCTCTCTTTGGTTACAGAAAGCCTAGAAATGTTGATGAGTATTTGTAGCTAAAAGCTAAACCGGCTAAGAACATATTGACATGTAAACATATTGGCCATGTATGCAAGGGGTGTATGGATATCCAATAGAGGTACAAGCACTTTTCTTCATGGCATTAAGATGTGCTTTAGTTTTACTCAAACAAGATGCTTAAGGGAAAGAACTTACTGATCGGATTGTGAAACGTCTTCATGCATTAAGCTTTCACATGAGAAGCTACTTTTGGTTAGACTTGAAGCAGCTGAATGACATATATTGGTACAAAACTGAAGAGTATTCTCATATTACGGTTAACAAGTTTAATGTAATGCCTGACTCACTTCCCGAATGGGTTTTTGACTTTATGCCAACTTACCGGGGGGGGTGTACTTCCTGGGAAATGTGGGGCCCTAGAATATGGACTTTCGTTGGTTATGTTTGGGAAACTGCATTGCCATTCTTTCGTCTTTAGCCACACTCGAACAGTCAACGGCCATTATGGATCTTATAGAATCGAGGTGGGAAGAGTTGGTTGGAGATATGCCTGTGAAGGTTTGTTATCCTGCCATTGAAGGTCATGATTGGAGGAATATTACTGGATGTGATCCCAAGAACACCAGATGGAGTTACCACAACAGAGGATCATGGCCAGGTACATACTTTCATTAATCATTGTTGTTAATTCAATTAAGAACCAAACTGACCCATGACCCAAGCCGTTTTAAATATGTACAAAAAATGATCTATCTTGTCTATGTCATTGTTTAGACTCTTTTAAGGGTTAAAGATATAAATTTATATATTATCATATTTATATTTATATTTTTTACATGTGGGTGCAGTGTTGTTATGGCTACTGACTGCTGCAGGTATCAAGGTGGGACGACCCCAAATCGTGAGGATAGCGATTGAGGTGGCAGAACTTAGACTTGCAAAAGACGGGTGGCCAGAGTGTTATGTTATGATGGAAAGAGTGGGCGTTACATTGGAAAACAGGCTCGCAAGCATCAAACATGGTCTGTTGCAGGTTATCTAGTGGCTAAAATGATGCTAGAGGATCCTTCCCATCTAGGTACGATATCATTTGAAGAAGACAAACAAATGAAACCCACCATTAAAAATCATCTTCATGGAGTTTTTAGTCTTCATTTTTATATTTTCCCTTTAGATTTTTTCAGTTGGTTTGTAGAAAGGGATGCATAAGATTCATTCCTTCGGAAAAAAAATGTCACTCAGAATAATTTGTAGTTCTTGAACTCGGCTCATCACAGTTTTTGAATCAATCATTTTATAGTCCCAAAATCTAGCCACAAACTTTTTGGTACCCGCATCCTCAGTCTTGTATTTACGTTCCAGTGACTCCCATAATTCTTTGGAAGTTGGAACCTTGAAATACACATTGACAAGACATCTGAGAGGCTGTTCAACACATTGTTGCGGCATAGGTACTCAGAGTGTTTTCATGCATCGACAACACTCACAGATTGAACATCAGATGTCCCGTTAGTGAGAACAGGAAGAGTCTCAGTCAAGAACCTCGTAAGGTTCAAGGTGGTCAGATAAAACATCTTTTGCTTCCATCTCTTAAAGTTTAAACCAGTAAACTTTTTTGGTTTCTCAGCATGATTAGCCACAGCTTGGGTACCAACCAATGGTCCCATAATAGTAGATGTAGATCCAATAGTGGTTGGTGTGGTTGCAACAACAATAACCATTTCTGAAACGAGAAAAAAAATTATAATAAGTTTATGGCAGAACGAATTGGTTTACAGAAAACCAATGCAAACTACAAAAGTTTGCTTACAAACAAAACAAACTGTTTTAAGAAAAAAAATTAAAACCAAAACAGTGAACGGAAACAAAAAGTAAACATAAACAAAATTTGTATTAAGCTTGTAGGACATCCGTTCACAAAATAAAATAAAATATTATTTCATTGATTTCCAAATACACATTACATTTTAAAATAACATAATGAACAGAAAGTACTGAACAAATTACATTTTTTCCCACGAAAATTACAAAGAGAATGAAGCAAATTGATCCTTAAACTATATACAAACAAAGTAAATAAACAAGAAAAGAAAGTCGTGGGTTGGCTGAGGCATGTTCGAGACGCTTCCCTTAAAACAGATTTCGGACCACCAAGATGAACCCGTCTGTTTCCCAGGGTACAACAGTTTAAGTAGGTTGCACTCCCGAAGATTAGCCTAGCACATGAAAGTATACATGAAACGAGAGCTTGCAGGTCAGAAAAATTAGGGAAATTATGGATGTTGGAACATGTAAAAATTTTCTGTGTATTGAACAAGACTAAGTCTTGTATGTATCATCAACACCAAGCAGGTAAAGAATACGAATTCTCTTTACAATAATTGAACTTAGTCAATTCGTAATTACATATCTAATTCAATTCTATCGAATTCTCGAAACTAGTGGAACTTGAAGAGTCTTGTCCACAAAGTCAACTACTGAGCCAAGACACAAGGGGAAATGTTCAGTATTCATTGCACTACCACGCCACCTCTCCATACAATCCTTAGGTACCTAATTCCTTTTTGGACCAATATCGTGTCTCTTAAGTGATCTACGGTCTAATCTCATAGTGATCTTTAGAAGTACATTTAGTGTGTGTGAGTTACGTGTTAATAATAATAATAATAATAATAATAATAATAATAATAATAATAATAATTATAATAATAATAATAATAATAATAATAATAAATCACACAATGTTTAGACAAAGGTGCTTGTTCTTAATAATTTACCCTCATAACCAGAGTTCAACTGTCTCTCCCCACAAAATAATAATAAAAGAAATTACACAATTTTTAGACAGAGGTGCTTGTTCTTGATAATTTACCCTTGTAACCAGAGTTCAACTCTCTCTTCCAACATAACATATTTCGTCCAAAACAAAACCCTTACATGCTTTTAGATAAACCAAGACCAAAATTGGCAATTGTATTCATTGATATTTAAATCTTTCTACCAAGAAAATCTTTTGACATGAATCTTTAGGTCATAGTTTCCAAAATCACGTTGCTCTTCTTGAATTCTTCTAACAGATTGACCAACAGAGTGGTTACCATTCCAGATTTTAATAAGCTGAAGCGTTGGTATGTCCCCAATTTCAAGGGGGATCTCTTTAAGATTTCTGCAGATAATTTCTAATTTTCGGAGACGTGGGAAGCTTCCACTATAGGCTTCCCACACTTCGATATCTAACTTATCAAGTCTCAAGAAATTTAGTTGTGGGAACTCTTGTTCATTTGTGTTCCAGCAGCTTCCCTTAAAAGCATCTTCTTTTAGTTTGAGAACTTGGAGATTAGGTAACGATTGAATGATTGACATATCACTTCACAGTAGAAAACACCGTTCTAGTGTAAGTGTTTTTAATGCTGTTGGGAATGTAAAATGAATACCTCCATAGCAAGTTACTTTGAGCTTTTCAAGGTAGGTGAGAGATTCAAATTTATTGCGCTTTCTTCGATAAGTAGTATATGTAAGTTCCTTAATGCAGGGAAAACACATTTGAAAATTATTTACCCCATCTCCCAACACAATACCTGAAATACTTTGCAAATTCATTGGTTTTTCAATGGAACTAAGTAAAAAGGACATCTTCGTTCTCTTATTAAAAGGATAATAAGTCCTCAAATGACTTAGATTTACCAAATCTGAAATGCGACTGGGTAAATCTATACATCTATGTTTTGAAATATAAATGAGGGTTTGAAGGTTCCATAAGTTGCATATTGAAGTTGGGAAACCTTCTGATTCTTTCCAAATTGCAAGATACCTCAAGTGAACTAACAGTTCCATTCCGTTGGGAAAATCATTCAGTTCACATTTATGTAGATCTAACACCCTAAGTAGCACAAAGGAATAGAAACACTTTGCAATGTCAAAACTCAAGAATGTGAAGCACAAGAAAGATCGAAGGGTTTTGGAGGGCGAATGAGTAAAGCTCAGATCGTTTGTATCTTTTTCTATGAACATATGGTATGGCGTATATGGTGGTGTAATAACATTAGAGGACAATTTATACCTCTCTATTTGCAGTATGAATTGTTCTTCCTTGGCTTTTTTTCAAACATAGCTCCCTGACAAGATCATGCACTTTACAAGTTCTGGCAGCTCCATCCGACTTCTTCCTATCTGCTACCATTACAAGATTTCTGTCGATTAGATCCTTCAAATAGCTCTCTGCAATATCCTCCAAGCTTCTATCTCCAGCTTGTTGAACAAACCCCTCAGCCACCCATAGCCAAATCAAAATTTGTACCGGAAACATGTAGTCTTCTGGAAAGCCACCAAGATAAAGAGAGCACTCTCTCAAGTGCAAAGGAAGATGATTGTAACTTAGAGCTAATGTTTCCAAGCATCCGTTCTGGCCGCCAACGATGTACGAACCAGTTCGCTTTGCAATTTCCACCCAAAAATTTTCACTTTGTGCTTCTTTTGCTAGAACTCCTGCAATGACAACCACTGCAAGTGGTAATCCTTGACAATTTTCTACTATTTGCATTCCAGGTTTAATCGACCATTCAGGGCAATCTTTGCTATGGAACACCTTCTCACACAACAACTCCCAACTTTTTTCTTTGTTCAAATATCCCAAGTGATGAATCAATCCATCTGAATTTGCATGCTTAGCAATTTCATAGAGGCGACTGGTGAGCAGAATTCGACTTCCAGGGTTATCATGGGGGAAAATACTTTCAGCTTATCCCATAAAGATGCCAGATATCATCAATGACGATCAAGTATCTCTTAGCAAATAGGTGTCTGTGCACCAATTCACGAAGTTGAGAGTCATTGGTCTTTTCAAGATCTAGTTGAGCATGGATGGATTCAAGAATCTGAATCAACACACTACGCTTGTCATATGTTTGAGAAACATTGACCCATACACGGATATGGAAATGATGCTTAACATAACCATCATTAAATACTTTGGTGGCAAAGGTAGTCTTTCCTATTCCGCCCATACCAACAATAGAGACAATATCTGGCCTCCTTTGATCTTCCACAAGTTTGTCTCTTATCAGCTCAGCATCATGATCAAAGCCCACTATGATTTCATTTAATAATTTCTTTGATCCCTGTTGGCTTCTGGTGAAGGAACTTGGAGCAGCAGCAGATTGATCCAGCGTTGTTTTAGGTCTTAGAGATAAATCCATCTTCATGTTATCGATTCTTATATTCATGAAATCTATCTCAACAGACTTGAAAGATCTCCGAACATCGTCAATATTTAAGGAAGGATTCAAGTCCTCAGGTGTAGGGAAATCTTCAGTATGATTCCTAATGTGAACACCGGATATAAAGAGATCGACAATATATTGTGCCTCTTCTGCTGCGTGTATGAATTTTTTCTTCAGATCATTGACTTTTTCGAGCTCATGTAGGTCTTGATGTTCGTCGATGAAAAGAGTTTGAATCATGGAGCCCAGCTCTTCGTAGAGAACTTGGAACTGAGGCCTGGCATATATAATTGAGGGGATGTTGATCAATGGGTTGTCGTTGCAGTTTATGAGCTGCTTCAACTTCTCCATGAACATCTGGATGCATGCATATCCCATCGTTAATTTTGGAACAACAGAATTAGGCAAAGAGTCTTTGAGTAGAGGTTGAAGGTTATAGTCAAAAGCTTGCGCTGTGAATGTATAATATACGCTCAAAGTATAAATGTATAATATAGTCAAATTAAGAGTCTGAATGGATCTCATCAGTCATTATAGGTTAGGTGAAATAGCCACAAAGTTCAACGATATATTAATAATAGAAATAATGCGTCCAATTTTTTTTTAAACTAATGACAGTAAAATAATAATATAACCATGTGTAGTTCAAATTAAGGATGTATAAAATATACTAGAATGCCGACCATTAGCTGCCATGTTGCTGTCGGTTTACTTAGCTGCAATCGTTTGCTCAAAATGATGTTTTTGGTTAAACCAAAGAAATTTTAATATTAATAAATCCATATTAATTACTATCACAAATATTAAAATGCAAAACGAACAAACGGAAAAGTAGAAAAGGTAAATGACAAGTAATATTTTTTAAAATCCGGTTTTTATACCGTACCAGATTTGGCTTAAAAACAGTTTAGTTGGTGGGCGGTTCAACCGGGTGTAGCGAACGGTTTAACCGGTTCTATCAGATGGTTCAACCGGTACAATAGACTGGTTTGAACCGGTTTTTTAACCTTACCACAGTGGAACATAGTAAATGGTGACTTCTTTTATAAACCTTACTTCAACATTGACTAAACCTTAAAAATAACATAGGGTTGAAAATGAAATATTAACTAAACTAATGGAGTTCTCAAATGCGTTGTGGCGGAAACACAAAAATGAAACATAATTCCGATTATATGTATGAGTACGGTAATGGTACTTGGTATCACAATCAAAAGATGGAACATAAAAATAAAGTCGTAATATGCCAAAAAAGATAGACAAGTGTTTTACATCTATGGAATGTCATAAAAATGAATCTAGGTAAGAATTCCGATTTTAGCGATGTTCTCTGGTACTGTACTGAAGTTGTTCAAACGGCAGAATCGACGTGGAAGCGATGTTGTTGGGATGGTATGAGTTTAGTTCGTTGGACAACAGAATTGATGCGTAACTTCCCCCATCGGATCTCATCTAGGCCCAAATAATCAAACCCATACAAATAAACATGGGATAGAGGTAAGACTTGTCTATATCCTACCATCCCCAAACCCTGTCAATAGCTTCGCTTAGATGGGATTATACTGGGTATGGTTGTTATTGTTGTTTATTCAAATAACCATGGGTTTTTATTATTAAAACCAAATATGAAATTGTTTTTTAATCATGCGAATAATATTCTAAATGATCAGCAAATCATATAAACAATCACATCTTATAGGACCAAATTGATCTCATTTAGTCTTGAGGCCTAATTGATGTAGAGTCAAAATGGCCAGTTCATTTTCATTTAATTGATGAAAACCCAATTAAATAAGAGGCCCAAAATCAGTTAATGAAAAAGGCCCAAAACTAGATGTAAATTATATATAAAACCGTTAAACTATTTGATCTTATTAAATTAAAACGAGCATGCACTCCCGCATTTTCTAACTCGTTTCATTTTTAATAAGATTAAACTTGGTTGACAGTTAATCCAATACCACCAAAACATGTGGATAACACTAAATTACCAACATAATATGGTGTAAAATGTTCTGCTCGATAGAGCATTGGGCTGGATTGACGCCGGAAAAACAACGTAAACACAGGTCGAGGTAGTGACCATGCTCATTTGTGGATGAAATTGGAAATTGAATGAGCAATTGAGTGTGGATTCCCTCTAACAGCATCTCAGCTATTATTAACGAAAGTGAATGAGATCTCGGTGTCGAGTGTGGATCCTCTTCCAAACTCATATTCGTTTTATCAGCCATAGTTGCCAACAGATCAATGAAAACACCAATTTCGTGAACCATTATGAACACAACTTTGAGTAATCGAATTAGAATAATAGGTTGAGTTGCTATTATTTTCTGCAATGATTACAACTCTAATTGAAAAAAAAAACTCAAATGAATAACATTAAGGGTGCATTTGGTTCGCTTGAATTGAATGGAACAGGAATTGGAATTGGAATCTGAATTCCAAATCTTAAGATGTTTGGTTCACATAATTTGTTGTAATTGGAATGTCAATTCCAATCTTCATGCATTTGGTTGACAATGGAAATGGAATTGGGCATGAATTCCTTCAAATTCCTATAACTAAGGGGGCGTTTGGTTCGCGGAATGTTTTAGAATTGGAATTTGAATTTGTATAGGAATTAGAATTTGAAGGAATTAGATTTGGAATTTAAACATTTTAACTCGTATTGGAAATTGTTGGAACTGGAATCACAATTCCATTCATCACCCTGGCACCCACCACCCCAGTTTGGGTCGAAAACGGTATGGTGGAAACAGTATGGGTCGAGATGGTACGGGTCAAAACGGTTCACGTCTAAATAGTTCGAGTCGAAACGGTTCGGGTAGAAATGGTTCGCGTCAAAACGGTTCAAGTCGAGATGGTGCGGGTCGAAACGGTTCGCGTCTAAATAGTTCAGGTCGAAATGATTCACATCAAAACAATTCGGGTAGAAACCGTACGTGCGAAACGGTTCGAGTGAAATGGTACATGTCGAAATGGTCCGGGTCGAAACGGTTCTCGTCGAAACGGTACGGGTCAAAGGGTTCACGTCAAACAGTTCGGGTAGAAATGGTATAGGTCAAAACGGTTCGAGTCAAAACGGTATGGGTCAAAAAAGTTAAGTTCGAAACGGTTCGGGTGGAATGAAACGGTTTGGATCGAAACGGTTCAGGTCGAAACCGTGCAGGTCGAAATAGTTTGGGTCGAAACGGCTTGAGTCAAAACGGTAGGGATTGAAACGGTGCAGGTCGAAACCGTTTGGGTCGAAACAGTTCGAGTAGAAACGATATGGGTCAAAGGTTTGGGTCAAAACGGTGTGGGTTGAAACGATTAAAGATTCCAATGAATTTACTTTAATTCCTTCACGTATGGGAAGAATTTGAATTTCTTTAGTTAAAGGAATTTGAAGGAATTCATGTCAAACATCATAAGAGATGGAATTCAAGATCCTTCCTATATGTGAAGGAATACAAGTAAATTTATTGGAATCTCCGACCATTTCGACCAGTACCGTTTCGACCCATACCATTTCGACCTGCACCGATTCAACCTGTCCCGTTTCCACCCGGACTGTTTCGACTGTCGTATCATTTCGATTCGTATCGTAACAGCTTGCACCGGGTTTAGAACTATACTTGATATAATAAAGGGATAGAAGATAGAGGATAACTTACATAGGCGATTCCATAATGCTGCAACCATTCGGAGTTTTTCACCAAGGGTTCGATGATCGAATGAGTCTCAATATAATTCTCCTGAGCAACATTCAAGGCCGCCTGTGAAACCTTGCGATCCGTCTTAGCGGGTTCAACCTTTACCCTCTCAGCCTCCAAATTGATTTCTAGAGAATTGGTTTTCTCTTTAGACTCACGCAAGCGAAGCTTGAGCTCAGCAATCTCAACGTCCTTGCCAGCCAAGTCTCTCTCTTTAGAGACGAGTTGTTGCTCCAACTCACCCTGCGCAGATAACACATCAGTTGACCTTTGAATTTCAAGATCTTGTTGAAGACATGGGTAGTACGAACCTGTTTGGCCTCTACGCGCTCATGATGAGATTTTGCTTCCTCAAGCTTCGCCTCAAAATCATCCTTAGAGGCAGAAAGGTTTTCATTTTGAGCACTTAAGTCTGCAATAGTCTTAGAAGACACCTCCGCCTGCACCTTCAGGTTAATGATCTCGTTGCACGCAGAGTACATTTATTGGTTATTCTTCTCACAGGCCTCGTGCCATTTCCGACGCTCTTCAGCAAGCGTGCCCTCGCTCGCCTGCAATTTTTTCTTAAGGCCTAAAAGGCCCCATTCTTCGCTCTTCTTCTTAGTTTCAAACTGTGCTTGTCTTGCAGCCAACGATTCTTTATCTTTCTCAAACAACTTGGCATGAGCAGCTAACCGACTTCTGTATGCTTCCACCTCAGCACGTTCCCTGTACATGGTGCGCCCCTCACGCATAATTTTAATGCTGGTGGATAGCTGGTTGGCCTGCGCAACAACGTGAGATTAATATATCTGGTCATGCTTATGTTGCTTTTGGAAGTTGACTTCGGCAGGGGGGAAGGTACCCATAAACCACTGATGACAAGCCGGAAATTTGGAGAGAGTGTCGCCTTGTTTTAACTTCCACAAAGGCACATGTATTTGGTCAGCGCGACTCTCGTCATACGACCGATAGTAGTGGTCCCCCAGGGTATCCTCCGGCCGGATCGGCGAAGGTGCTTTGTGGCGAGCATCGAAAGTGCTAACACATTCAAACCTGTGCCAGAGCTGGCAACATGCTGATGCCCCGTACCCTTACCTTCACCAGACTTAACCGAATCGACAACAACCTTCTCAGGGGACGTTCCAATCCCTTGGATACCTCTTTAACAGGTTTTTTCGATGTCTTCTCAAACCTCTTTCTATGCCTCCTTGACAGGCTCTTGAATAGGTTTTTCAACCCCAGTGGTTATAACCTTTTCCACCTCAACTGAATGCTCGACCCCAACGGGCTTCTCAGCCTCAGCTATTTTCTCCACAACTTTTTCGCTAGTAACCTCAAACGCACTCTCCACCTTCTTTGTTGTGCCAGCAGGAGGAGGCAGAGGTGCTTGAGGGCCTGACTTCGAATGTATAAACCTAAACTTGGGTGTCGCCTTCTTCGGTTATGAAAAGCACGCGCAAATTCAAAAAGTTAACAAACACCTAAACAAAATAGGTAACAAGAAGTTAAGGAAAACTTACCAGGAGAGACAGCAGACATCAACGACCCAATGTTATCCTTTTTGCCTATCACAGGTTTGCTAAAAGCAACCTCTTTAGGAGAAGGCACATTTCCCATGCTTAATTCCTCGCGTGGCCTCTTGGAAGTAGTCCTCCTGGATAACTCCAGGATAGCGTAAGCCTCTAGCTCTTCTTCGACCGGAATAGATGTGGGGGCCGCTCCCTAAACTCTTCACACCAACAGTTTCATCAGCCTTGGATTTGCCACCTATAGAATGCAATTCCTCCATAGAATCAGCAACAAGTACATAATCATCTAAGCTACGTTGTTGGGGCGAGCCATACCTTTGCGCGATGCAGCATCAGAGGTGGTTACGGTCGTTTCTATCTTCACAGGGTGAGCCCCCTCAAAAACGATAACCTTTTTCTTCTTACTTTGCCTCTTAGGTTTCTTCTCATCAGGATCAATCCCAAGTTGCGCAAGCTACCTACAAACGTATACGTTGGGATGTTTAATCCATGCTCCGAAGAGGCAATAAACTCCCCACCGGAACGCAAGACAGCATCTTTTTCAGCAGGAGTTATAGCCCGACATGGCCTAGGGTTGATTATATGTGCACCTGCAGTCGCCATAGGTGGCGCAACAAAGGACCCAGCTGGTGGGTACATGAAATTACCCTGAATCTGAGCATACCAAGGTTCTTCATCTTCGTGCATGGGCGTCACACCCATAACCTCAGCATGCGCATAAATGCATGATGATAAAGCGCAACTTCTGTGAAATCAGGTTTAAGAAAATGACTCATTAGTGATAAACCAACACCGGTATAACTGTCAGAAAGATAACATGTTTAAAAGACGTACCTTGACCATCTAAGAGTAGAAAAGGGACACTCGTGCTAGTGATCGGCCGCTTGTCGCTCATCCCCGCCGCGATCAACACCTGCTCTCCAAACGCCTAATTAGGCAGCGATTGCAGTCTCTCATACCACGCCGCACCCTTGGGAATTTTCAGATGCAGATCCTCCTTGGGGATCAGCATAAACTCCATGGCCACAGGAACCACTTCTTCAAGAATGTAAAAAAAAATGTATTTCCAGTCATGGAAACTCTTAGGAGGATTGATGAGCAACTTCTTCGTTCCACGAGTAGCAAAGGAGAAAATCCAAGATTAGATTGTAGTTGATAGAAACCGCAAACTTCTCGACAGTAGGATCCTCCCCCTGTGAGCGCAAGCAGAATTCAAAATGCCGAACCCTAACCATTCCTAGAAGGCTAAGCTACGAAACATGAATGTGATAGTGTGACAGCAGCGCTCCAAAGAACAGGGTGGCAGGTAACCCGAAGTTGCCTTCTCCAAAGAAATCGAAAACAAACTAATGTATCCCGGTGGTGCATCGGTTGCGGTTTGACCCTTGGACGAGTACCAAGCATCCCACTCGGCGGCGAACTGGTGGCAACGAACCACCTGTTCGAAGGAGGCCTCCTCCCACTTTAACGGTGGCATAGTACCACCAACCTCTCCAGCTTCAGCATGGTCGACACAATCAGACATGGTTGAGATATGATGTTAGTGAAGAAATCCAGAAAGGATGAAGAACTGTTGATGATTTCTGGAAATAAATTGAAGAATACTTGAAGATATTCAGGAACAGCTTGCATATTTGAAGATGCAAGGGAAATAAAAGAAAGAATTCGAAGAGAAAGTGCTTTTCTGCTTGACCTCTCCATCTATTTATACCCGTCTCATTTAATGTGATGGGTAACCATGCCAATCAAGTGGGGCACGTACCTAATAAGGATATGACACGTAAGGCGGCAAAACCAGAATGATGGTTACCACGTGCGCGTGGACCTTACTTGCCTAACACAAGCCAAAACGGCTTGGCTGACACAGTGACAACATGCCACTTACGGTGTCAGCAGTCATATCAAACGTCGCCTTCTTCACCAACCTGTCAGCAATTGTTCTTTTCAAACTTCGAAGAACTTTTCCTGTGCAAAATATCAGAAATAACTTCACAAGCAAGTAAATTGCGCCGTAGCAGTTTTAAAACAAAACGTGCGCGCGAACAATTCTTTCAAACTTGTTGATTTCCTGAGTATGTAATAAAAGCGCAGAGACTTAGTTTTATTTCTAGTCCAGGGCTCCAACCACTTGGGGTGCGTGTCGAGCGTGATATAATTTTATTAATATTTTAAGTCCGTTTTACGCATTAGTCAAGTTTTAAATTTATAAAACACGATATTTAACTAACACTAAACACACAATTATGGCAAGTACACCCATCGTGAGCGTACCAAGGTCGTCCAAGGACACAAGAGCTTTTAATACCGGTTTAGCGTCAACGTCTAATCAATACAAATTTTTGGATACAAGTTTGAAAGATTAAAATAAATATAAAAATGAAAAGATAAATAAAAATGAAATACAAACAAACAAGATAAAATCACTTGGATCAAACTCCTCTTTTATGTACCCTTTGATGATTTTCGCATTTTCGGACTTTTTAAGAGATTCTCTTAGTTATAGTAGTAGGCCCCTCTTTTGAAGGTGATGTTACCCTCGGCCAAGTGGTTTGTGTCAGCAGGGATACAATCCCAAGAGGCCGGAATATTGAAAGATTATTAAGTAAGTTATTAATGCGAAAAATGGTAGGCCCATCTTTTGAAGGTGATGTTACCCTCGGCCAAGTGGTTTGAGTCAGCAAGGATACAATCCCAAGATGTCGGTTTAATATATTAATAGTAGTTAACATATGAGGGCTCAAGCTATTCGCACCCCCTCCATCCAATACCATAGGGCATTGAAGGAGGTCCTAGTAAGCTTGAGCCAAGTCATCGCAGGATCTATACACTGAACGAGACAAGAACTTTACCAAACTACCCTTCTAACCCCCTTCCAAGTAGTTAACACGCTTTATATAGACCGTAAAGAGACAAATGAACAAATCAGTGACATCATGAATAAATGGTTATGAAAATTCACTTTCAACATAAGAAACTTGTTATTAAAGTCATTAATACATACCTAATTAAAAAGTAGCCGAAAGATTAAAAATCAAAAGTAGTACATAAAAGATATGTCTTCACCAAGTGATGCAAGAGATTAGCCAAGCATGGCCTTTGTTTGACAAGAACTCTTACTATCGATCTTGGATCCCGAGACTACTACACACTCTAAAGATGAAAGATGGATGATGGTGGTGGATGTTGGTGTTGTAGTTGTGGTGGAGTGGTGGCAAAGTGAGAGAGAAGTGGTTTGTCAAGGGATGCCTTTGAGGTGAACCAAACATCCCTATTTATAGTCAGAACAGAGCCCCGGCCAGGGCCCCGTGTCCATTGGGCACGGCCTGTGGCCAGTCTTTTCTCTTCCTTCATTAATTGCAGTTGTCAGCAGTGGGCCCCACACGCCCCCATGGCTTCTTGACACGGCCTCATGGTCAACTCTTTACTGTAATATCACGATTCTGTGAATCTAAGAGTTGACCACGCCCCATGGTCATGTGGGCACGGCCCCGTGGTGGGCATGGAAGCCTCTCCTTGTCTTGTCTTTATTTGCTAGGTCTGACCACGGCCCATGCCTGGCTGGGCACGGCTCCGTGGTCGGCTTCTGTCTTCTTGTTTTCAACCTTTGGGGTGTTGCAGAGGGGTCGGGCATGTTATGTTATTCCTTATTCTTGTATTTATGTTGGGTTTGGCTACTTATTTGCTTCGTTTGTTCTTTTAAGCTTGTCTGGTCCTGTAATTTCAAAAGGAGCAAAGAAACGTGCTTTTTCCAACATTAGTACTAAAAAAGGTTTGGTTTTATGCCTTATTTGATGTAATTTATATGCTGCATTTCGTACACATCAAATATCCCCACACTTGAATCTTTGCTTGTACTCAAGCAAAACTCTTCAAATGTGGCTTACACACCCAAATGGAATTGGTAAAGAAGGAGTTTGGCTGCTTGTCTTAGAGTGTCGGGAATCCAAGATCTTTATTTAATTTTGTTTTTATTTTATTTACAATCCTATTCGTCATGATTTATTTGGAAAAATTATTTAGGCATAGCATGCCCCTTTAAAATTCTATTTAGTTATATACAAGCTCACAACCTCACAAGAGATCACTCAACACTCGGCCGAAGATGTATTTTTGTGATAATACTCGTTTCCAGCATGGAACTTATTTCTACCATATGCTTACCAAGTGATCAAACCTCCTCCTTTTTAACTATAAACCTTTGCAAATATCAAGAGGACTTTGAAAAGGGTTAGGCTTGGGCTAAGGGTAGGTGGTTTTTGGTTAGAAGTTAGTAAAATGGCAAAAGTCGTAAAAAGCATCGGTTGTCGTAAAAACTTTTGTTTTTGTGACATTTATTTGAACTAGATACTTTCAAACAAGATTTTTGAGAAACTTGTTTGGTTATTGCAAGAGCTATATATATTATGTCGCAAGTTTGAAGACGACCGAGCTTTTTACTAAAACAAATGAGTTTGAATGAAAAAGGTCTTTGGTGGGTAATGGGCAAATATTTTGCGGGTTTTGAAACGAAAAGGTTTTGGCTCAAAGGGTTTAACTAGGGGGTTTTTGATAGGGGAGTAAAAAGAAAGAAAATAATGGTTTTGAATAAAAACGGGTTAGTCCTAATGCCTCCATCATTTACTTACTTGGGTTTAAGTTGGTAAGGACCGGGAATGTATCGTCTTGGCAAGTTCTAGAGTCGTAAGAACCAAGCGGCTATTCACACAAGAAACAAAAAATGAGCATTTAGTTTAAGGATGTATGCATGTATGCTCGGTAAAGGTTCAAAACTCACTTGTCGTGGGAAATGGGTTTATAGTATGAACATGTATATATAATAAAATTTTAAAAGAGTTTGTTAGGCCCTTCTTATAATTTTCTTATCTTGTTCCTTTTATCACGACGCTATCGGTTGTAAATTTGTAAAACATAATTTTTAAGAACTTATTATTCCCAAATTATACAAAGACAAGTAAAAAATGAAATTTTTTGAAAAGATTTGGGGTGATTAGCGGTTCCAAGGTGAGTTTTGTGTAAGGCTTGTTATTAGGAATTACAAGATTCAAGGTTTTAGCATTCCCCACATTTAAATTACACATTGTCCTCAATGTCCAAAAATAAGTTTTTCGGTTGATTAGAATGTGTAAAAGCGGGATTAAAACAAGTTTTTATGTTACTGGGCACCTGGCCACGGGCCCGTGTTATCCGGGCACGGCCCCATGGTCAGAGTGCCAGTAACAGAAGGTTGCCCACGGGGTGTGTCCATTGTGCACAACCCGTTGTCAGTTACCTGACCAATGGTAATTGACCGTGGGCAGAGCTCCGGGCACAGGGGCGTGTTGGGTGGGCACGACCCCGTGTTGCACATGCTGGAAAGTTGGAAAATTTGTCGGGAGGCTCTGTTTACGTGCATGGGGTGCTGGTTTAACGTCCCTTTGGCAGTTTTCATCTTTTTGAGCGAGATTTATTCCTGAAATGTAAGAACTAGAATAAAAAACATGAAAGTTAAACTAAATTAATACTAAGGATAGTTCCGCGGAATACCTCCGTGGTGCGCCACGTTTATAAGGGTCATTGGCTAGACCCAAAGCCAATCATATGTTACCCGAGCGGGATGTCTCACATCTCGTATTGCACCAGCGGAGAGCGTCATCCAAGCTTGAGTCTATGACATTCATGTAGTTGACCGGATCGTCCTCTACTCTTTCTCCTACCCCGAACTCCATCTCTTTGTCTCCTACCCTCAATGTTAATTTTACGTCGCTCATATCTACCATGGCTCGAGCGGTGGCTAGCCATGGTCTTCCTAGAATGAGGGGTACTTCGGTATCTTCTTCCATGTCTAGTATGACAAAGTCGGCCGGAAAGACAAATTCTCCGACTTTTACTAAGAGATTTTCGATGATACCTTGGGGGTACTTAACCGACCTATCAGTGAGTTGGATGCTCATTTGTATGGGATTTGACTTGCCTAGCCCAAGTTGGTTAAACATTGATGCAGACATTAGGTTGATGCTAGCTCCAAGGTCGACTAATGCATTTCGTATGGGTGATCCTCTGATGGAGCAAGGGATTGTGAAGCTTCCGGGGTCGATTTTCTTTTCGGGGAGTTTGTTGAGGAGTACTGTCGAGCATTCTTCACTTAAGTTGACCTGTTGCAATGTTTCAATCTTTCTTTTATGGGTAAGGAAGTCTTTCACGAATTTCGAGTATTTTGGCATTTGAGTAAGGACTTCGACAAATGGAAGATTGATATGCAATTGTTTCAATAGGTTTATGAATTTGGTGAATTGCTCGTCGGTCTTTTGGCGAAGTAAACGACCGGGGTAGGGCACTGAGGGGTTTTTGGTAGGTTCGGGTTTTTATGGGGTGGCTGTTTCTTGATGGGTTGGAGGTGAGTTTGTTGTTTGTTCAGATGGAGTGTTGTTTTTAGGGGGTAGTGGTGTTTCCTCGGGGCCTACTTTCCGGTTTCTTAATTTTATGAGGTTTACTTGCGCTTTTGAGTTGGTTTCGGTATAGCTAGGTAATGCGCCTTGTGGTCTCTTGGAGAAACTTTGGGCTAGTTGGCTTATTTTTTTTCAATGTTTTGAAGACTAGCCCGTTGGTTTCTAATGTCGGATTCCATTTGTAAGAACCGATCTGAGTACCTTTTGGCAGTTTCGGAGATGAGGCGTGTGATGAGGTCTTCAAGCCTCTCCCGGACCCCTTGTTGTTGAGTGAAATTTTGTGACTCGTTTCTTGGTGGTTGTTGAAAGTTAGGTCTTTGATTTTGATTTTGTTGGTTACTACTATTTCCATTATCCCTCCAACCAAGGTTAGGATGGTTCCGCCATCCCGGGTTGTAGGTACCAGTTGGGGGACCCGACGGTCTAGGTCGATTGTCTATGTGGTTTACCATTTTCGTTTGATTTTCCATTTCTTTCATACAACTCCAATTTTCATGTGGCCCACCACACCCTTCACAAGCCATAACTGAGGCGGGTTTTGATATTTCTAGTTTTTTTTTTATTTTGAGGATAAGGCCTCGATTTGGGCTTGTAAATAGGTACTTCCGGGGCAATGGACTTTGAACCTCGGGGGGTGTGCCATTGAAAATTATTTTGAGCAATTTCCTCAATTTGATTATAGATTTCGGTTGGGTGACTTTTACCTAGAAGCCCCCTGGAGCTTGAGTCAAGTGTTTGTATTGTGTGTGGCTACAACCCATTATAGAAAGTGGATACTTGTTGCCACACTTGCAGACCATGATGGGGGCATTTTCTCAATAGCTCCTTTAGCCTTTCCCAAGTTTCATATAAATATTCCCGTCCTCTTGTGAATAAGTTTTTATTTCAGTCATTAATTTAGCGGTTTTAGAGGGCGGAAAATATTTATATAGAAATTTTTGGGCAAGTTCATCCCAAGCTTTTACCGATCCACTTGGGAGGGTCTTTAGCCAAGCCTTTAGCTCGGTCATTTAGTGAAAAAGGGAACATGCGGAGTCGGATGGCGTCGTTTGATGCTCCGTTGACCCGGAAGGTGTCACATATTTCCAAAAAATTGGTAATATGTAAATGGGGATCTTCATCGGGTAGGCCATGGAATGTGGCAGAATTTTGGAGCATTTGTATCAAGTGTGGCCGAAGTTCGAAGTTGTTAGACATTTGGTGGGTTGATGGCGGCTCCAAGATTACTGACCGTAGGCCGTAGGTAATCCATTAAGGTGCCTTGATCTGCCATTGGGAGTTGTTGTCTCAAAGCTTTCTCTTGATTTTTGGCTTTTAGTCTCTTTCTAAGAAAGCGTTTGGGCTCGTCTAAAGGTTCTTTTATGTCTTTACCAGAACTGGAGCTCATGCACTGCATAGAGATTTTGGGCCCTACGGTTGAGATCTGAGTCCTGTGATCAAAACAAAAAAACTGATGATCGGATAGTTTACCACGGCCCCATGGTCACTGGCCACCACCCGTGGTCAAAGTCACAGTTTTATGCTTTCTAGATCCTAGTTACTGGGGAGCTGGACACAGCCCGGGTAGTGCACCTCCACGACACGTGGTCACTCTTCTGTAACTCAGAAAACTAAACTGCCAGTAATGAGGATGGGCACGGCCCCGTGTCAGACCAGGCACGGCCCGTGCTGAAGTCTGCAGAAAGTGCACTGCTGAAAACTAGAAAAAATCCTAAAAATTAAAAGAAAAAATGTTAAAAATAATTAGGTCGTTGATTTTAAACTTTCTTAAAAGTGGTAGGCCCCTCTTTTGAAGGTGACGTTACCCTCGACCAAGTGGTTTGAGTCAGCAGGGATACAATCCCAAGAGGCCGGTTTAATATATTAATAGTAGTTAACATATGAGGGGCTCAAGCTATTCGCACCCCTGCCATCCAATACCATAGGGCATTGAAGGAGGTCCTAGTAAGCTTGAGTCAAGTCCTCGCATGATCTATACACTGAACGAGACAAGAACTTTACCAAACCACCCTTCTAACCCCCTTCCAAGTAGTTAACTCGCTTTATATAGACCGTAAGGAGACGAATGAGCAAATCAATGACGTCATGAAGAAATGGTTAGGAAAATTCACTTTCAATATAAGAAACTAGTTATTAAAGTCATTAATACATACCCAATTAAAAAGTAGCCGAAAAAGTAAGAATCAAAAGTAGTACATAAAAGATTTGTCTTCACCTAGTGATGTAAGAGATTAGCCAAGTATGGCCTTTGTTTGACAAGAACTCTTACGATCGATCTTGGATCCCGAGACTACTACACACTCTAAAGATGAAAGATGGATGATGGTGTGTCACACCCCTAATTTTCACGTGTAACCCGGTGGGCCCGGTTAGGGAATATCGTTACGTAAGTTGATATCATCATTACCAAACAATACATTATTACACAGCGGAAGTCTGGATAATTACTATTACAAACGTTTGAATGTTCAAAGTTCAAAAATAATAAATACAACGCTTGTAACTAGATCCACAGGCGGATCGAAAATGTGAATACAAAAGGAAACTTGACAGACTAAGGCCTTCTAAGCAAGGGTTGCAATTCCTCTTAAGCTTCGCCGAGTACTTCCAGCCTATTTACGTATACTTGTCACCTGCGCTTAGTCTTTTGAAAATACATCAGTTTTCACTGATAAATACATTTAACCGACTCATTTTGAAAACATTTCGAAAACATTTAGTGTACACGATGGTACTTTGTTTTATAAATAACTTGGGATAAATAATTTCATGTTATCAGTTTTATATGCGAATAATACATTTTGAGCCCGAAACTATATCGGGATCATGATTAATCGACACACCACTTTAACACCTTTAATAGGTGCACCCCTATTGGGTAACACTTTATTTTAGCATCTAACGAGTGTATGCCTACACCCCGTGCTTAGGTCGTGGCCATTTGCAATTAAATGAGCCGTGGATATCTAGGACACGGTCATTTTAACCCCCAAATGTTTAATATTAAGCAATACGAATTAAAATAGATTATTTGAATTCCCGACTCATTGGTCTTCGATCCCATATCCAACCATGCGGTATTAGTATACCGTATCCCAAGCCCGTATAAGGGAAAATAAGTAAAAGTATTTACCTGGCTTGCAAAATCTTTAATAATAAGAAAAATAAGCAAAGCTCAGTCGTAATCAAAATAACTAGCTTGGCGACAATCTACCGGAAGTCTAATCTGGAATAGATAGTATTATTAACCGATTAGATAGTTAGCGGGTCTTTATTTAGTCATTGACTTAGACCGGCTAACTTAAAATAAAGATAACGGTATGAAAACGCTAGATTAAGCGATGACTGAAAAAGAATGTATTTTGGACCCGACAAGTACTAGGACTTGTATAATATGGGTTACCATTTTACATTCTGGAATTTGAGAATATTTTGATATGATTAAACTCGTTTCGGTTAATTTACGTAAACTAGTCACGTAGGCTTAACCGTACGTATATAAGCGAAACCGGGTAATCGGGTGAGTCCTATACAAGTTCCATATGCCATTATGTTTAAAATATGTTATTATAACAGTAGGTTATTGATTTGACAGCCCATTATGGTTTTAAAAGCAAAATATGCCTTAAAGGGCGTTTTCGTCATTTAAAATATGATAAACTAGCTTACATGTAAACTGATGTTATTATTACAAACATTCTGCAAAAGTACTAATTTTATGATGCTATATCAGTAGGACATCAATTATATGTGTGGTTTATGGCTTAAGACCAAACTATGCCTCGAAAGGGTAATTTGGTCATTTCACATATAATTGATAACTTATTTGGGAATCTGAGTTTGTGACATGTACCTACTGTTAATAATTTGAATAATATGTTTTGAAATCAGTAGGTATCAAGTCTCAATGCTCTAATGTGGTTTTAAACCACATTATGCGCCGAAATGGCGATTAAGTCGCTAAATGACGGTTTTAAACGATATTTAAGTAAAAATGTTGTGGTGACCAGGTTTGAATGACCAAAATATGTTAATTCATATATTATATAAGTAAGCATAAGGTTTTGGTTCATAAAAATGTTTAAAACTTATTTTAAGCGCCGAAAGGGCGGTATCGTCATTTAAGGACATAATGTGTAAACTAGAGATTAAACTCCGTTTCCAACTTGAATAAATATCCCAAATAACTTAATAATGATATTACATCAGTAGGAATAGAGTTTTGATATCAAAATTATGTTTAAACCATTTTATGTGTAAAAAGGGCGTTTTAGGCATATTTAACGGATACTTGCATAATGACTCGGATTTCTACATGAGCATATCCCATAACTCCAGAGGGTTATAGTACATTATAACATGGTCATAATGCAACTTAGTGACAGTAGGTAATGGGCTAAATCGGGTCAGAACTGAAAGTCAACGCAGAAGTCAAACTTTGCGACTTTCGTTTGCGAACCGACCTTGGACCTGGAATTGACGAGCCGAACATGTTCCCACATGTTCTTACAATTATTACCAAGTTATTAGGGTGTCAAAACTGGTTTTATAACATCCACATTGCTAATTATGATTTTATTTCAAAACTGACCCGTTTGACTTTTTATTAACAAAACCTTGACCCGTCAATTGACCAAGCAAACGTGGTAATTAGGAGGCGCCCTCTTGAGGGATTAACACCTACCTTATTACGATCATGTAGCGATGTTCGTTACGAACATTGGCTGGACCATAATGTTCTTAGCACAAAGTCAAGGCGTTTTTACGTCAACGCTTTGACCTTGGCTTTAAGCCTAACAAAAACTGAACAAAGAGGGTTGGTGCACTTACAAGTTATCCAAAAAAGTACTAAGAATTGAGAGGGTGCTCCCAAATGTCTCAGGAACTCCCAAGTGAGCAAGAGAAGAAGAGAAATGAGAATGAGCAAGTGAATGAGGCAATTCAAGTGCCCTTTTATAGGTGAGGAAGGAGTATGAGGCCTTGACAACTGTCCAAGGGTGCTACCAGGGGTCTCCAGGTTTTTTGGACGTGTCACAACCAGCCAAGAGAGTGGCATGGCGAGCAAGGTGGCATGGCAGCAGGCTGCCATGCATTCTGTCGCTAGCAGTCCCTTACGGACCATAAGGGTCATGCCTTGCGGTCCGTAAGGACCTCTGGTGCCCACAGATTTGAATTGGTTACGGACCGTAACGATAAAGGCTTGCGGTCCGTAACCGCCTTACTGAAACAATGATCTGTTTAACCTTACGGTCCGTAACCTGGGATGGTTACGGTCCGTAAGGACCTTCAGCGATTGAAAGTTTGGAATTTATCACTTTGGATTTTCCGACTTTCTCAATGCTCGTTCAGAGGTTATCAATATAACATGACGGCATCTTTGGTCTCTCCCTCGGCTACACGCGACAACCAAGAATTTCCGGGACACGTGTCGGATTTTTATTGGATGAAATTTTCGAGGTGTTACATCTTCACCCCCTTAATAAAAATCTCGACCTCGAGATTTATTCAAAGTATATTCGGGACCTCGACGGGCATCCCATTTGACCATCACAATAGGGACATACTTCCTATGAAGCTTCTTAACTTGTTGATCCTCGATCGCAATTGGTTTCTCTATGAAACGCAAGTTTTCATCAATTTGTATGTCTTCGTGAGGCATTGCTAATGACTCATCTACGAGGAATTTCTTTAAATTGCTGACATGGAAAACATCATGGATTCCACTGAGCTTTTCTGATAGCTAGAGCCTATAAGCTACGGGTCTAACACATTCGATTATTTCGAATGGTTCAATGTACCTTGGGCTTAACTTGCCCTTTTTCCCAAAACGCATTACACCTTTCCAAGGTGACACTTTTAACATAACCTTGTCCCCAACTTGGAACTGTAAAGGTTTACGCCTTTTGTCGGCACATCTCTTTTGTCTATCTCGAGCTGCCTTAAGTCGATCACAGATTTGTACAATCTTTTCCATGGTCTCAAGAACGATTTCGGGTCCAGATAGTTGGGCTTCTCCAACTTCGGCCCAACATACAGGCGTTCTACATTTTTTTCCATATAAGGCTTCAAAAGGAGCGGCCTTTATACTTGTGTGATAACTATTATTATAAGAGAACTCGATTAGGGGTAAGTAATCATCCCAACTTCCATCTAAATTGATCACACAAGCACGAAGCATGTCTTCCAAGGTTTGAATGATACGCTCACTTTATCCGTCCGTCTGCGGATGGTAAGCCGTACTAAAGTTTAATCTCGTACCCATAGATTGTTGGAAGCTTTTCCAAAAGTGAGATGTGTATCTTGTATCTCTATAGATACAATGGATATCGGCACATCGTGCAAGGACACAATCTCATCAACATAAAGCTTAGTCGGCTTGTCAAAGTCGTATGTTTCCTTAATTGGCAAGAAGTGAGCAGATTTGGTTAGTCTATCCACAATAACCCAAATTGTGTCATTCCCACGCTTGGTCTTGGGTAACTTAGTGATGAAGTCCATTGTTATCATCTCCCATTTCCATACTGGGATTTCAAGCTGTTGTAGAAGTCCTAACGGTTTCTGGTGTTCTGCTTTAATTTGAGAACACGTCAAGCACTTTGCTACATGATTAGCTATATCTTTATTCATACCCATCCACCAATTAGGTTTAAGATCTTGGTACATCTTGTCGCTTCCTGGGTGAACCGAATATTTAGAACTATGTGCTTCTTGGAGGATTATATCTCTAAGTCCTCCAAATATCGGAACCCAGATTCGACTATTAAGTCTAAACATTTCGTCCTTTCCAGATGCTAATAGATCGATAGTTGCGCCTAATCCTTCCTTGGCAATGTTGTCCTCAGACATGGCTTGCTTTTGTGCATTTAGCAGCTTTTCATTTAAGCTATTCTTCACTTCGATGCTTTTAGCATTGATCTTTAAAGGCTTGACTCTTTCCTTGCGACTAAGCGCATCAGCAACTACATTTGCCTTTCCTGGATGATATCGAACCTCACAGTCGTAGTCGTTGAGCTTTTCCATCCAATGACGTTACCTCATGTTCAAATCCTTCTGATTGAACAAGTGCTGAAGGCTTTTATGGTCAGTGTAGTTGATACACTTTGTTCCATACAGATAATGCCTCCAAAGTTTAAGTGCGAATACTACCGCACCCAATTCTAAATCATGGGTGGTGTAGTTTCTCTCGTGCACTTTTAGTTGTCGTGATGCATAGGCAATCACTTTGCCTCTCTGCATAAGCACACATCCCATGCCAGTGTGCAATGCATCACAATAAACTACAAATTCTTCAATTCCTTCTGGCAGAGTTAACACCGAGGCATTGCTCAACTTATGCTTTAACGTCTCAAAGGATTCTTGTTGTTTGGGCCCCAGTTAAATTTAGCATCCTTACGAGTTAGGATTGTCAAAGGAGCGGCTATTCGAGAGAAGTTCTCGATGAACCTTTGATAATAACCAGCCAATCCTAAGAAACTACGTATCTCAGAAGGTGTCTTTGGGGCTTCCCAATTCATTATTGCTTCTATCTTTGCTGGATCTACTTGAATATCGTGTTCAGTTACTATGTGACCAAGGAACTGAACCTCACGTAGCCAGAATTTGCATTTGGAAAATTTTGCATACAACTTTTCCTGGCGTAGAATTTCATGAATGCACCGCAAATGTTTCTCGTGATCCGATTGATTTCGAGAGTAGATGAGTATGTCGTCTATGAAGACAATGACAAACTTATCTAAGTATGGCTTGCTAACTCTATTCATGAGATCCATGAATGTTGCGGGTGCATTAGTGAGTCCGAAAGGCATCACTATAAACTCGTAATGTCCATATCTTGTCCTGAAAGTAGTTTTTGGAACATCTTCGTCCCTAACCTTAAGCTGGTGATATCCCGATCTTAAATCTATCTTCGAGAAGTAACTTGCACCTTGTAGTTGATCAAACAAGTCATCGATCCTGGGCAAGGGATAACGATTCTTGATTGTTATCTTATTGAGCTCACGGTAATCAATGCACATCCGCATTGATCCGTCTTTCTTTTTGACAAAAAGGATAGGAGCTCCCCAAGGCGAAGAGCTAGGTTAATAAAACCTTTCCCTAAGAGTTCATCCGGTTGGGTCCTTAATTCTTTCATCTCGGTTGGCGCTAATCGGTACGGAGCTTTAGTTATGGGAGCTGCTCCAGGTATGATGTCAATTCGAAACTCTACCTGCCCGTTAGGAGGTAGGCCAGGTAATTATTCTGGGAATATGTCCAGGTATTCAGAGTCCTCGGTTTGGGTTCATCAACGGTGACTTGTGCCATGTAGATGACACATCCCTTCGTCATACATTTAGATCCCTTAAGCAAAACTGCTTTATCTGGCAATCCAAAGTGTTTATCTCCATGAATGGTGAGGATTTTACCAGATGGAGATTTGATCTCGATGAGTTTCTTATCGCAGGCAATGCGTGCTTGGTTATGCGATAACCAATCCATGCCTAAGACTACATCGAATCCCGCTAGTTTCATGGGTAAAAGAGAGACATGGATAGAATGATTCTTGATGGATATGAAGCACCCATCAAGAATGGAAGAAGCGGTTTCTATAGTTCCATCAGCGAGCTCTACTTCATAGTTATGTCTAGAGTTCTTACAGGCAAGTTTAATAGTTCGCTAAATTTATGATCTACAAACGATTTATCGGCGCCCGAATCGAAAAGAACCCTAGCAAAAGCGTCGTTGATAAGGAACGTACCCGTTATGACATTGCTATCCTTCACTGCTTCCCTAGCATTCATTTGAAAGGCTCTGGCAGTGGCTTTCTTTGCCTCTGAGGTTTTGGGTTTACCCTCGCTATTTGCCTTTGGGCAACTTGTTTTGATGTGGCCCTTCTCACCACATCCGAAGCAAGTAGCATCCTTAATATTGCGGCACTCATGAGACAGGTGTCCAGTTTTCTTGCAGATGTTGCATTGCTTCGGTTTTTGTTCTAGGCGACACTGCCCATAATGTTGCTTCCCACACGTTTTGCACGTGGGTTTGTCGCCCGATTTCTGGCTGTCCTTATTGAACCCATGTTTACCCTTCTTGTTAAACCTCTGGGAGTTATTATCCTCCCTTTTCCTTTTTCCATCGGTGTCAGTCTTAGCTGACAATTGCCTCACATAATCCTGTCTGAGGGAGAGGGATAACTCCACAGCAGACTTGTAGGTGCCAGGCTGCACCGCTTTAACCATACTCCTGATTTCAGGAGCTAGCCCATTAATGAAACGTGCGATACGTTTGGGCTCCAGGGTAACTAGATAAGGCACTAGCCTGGAGAGAGAGTTGTAGTCGGTGACAAATTTCCGACAATCCATGTTCTTCATGGTCAGATTTAGGAAATCTGACTCGATTTTCTCCACCTCATGAGGTGGGTAGTAGGTATCCTTTACCAAGTCCACAAACTTGGACCAACTCAGATTGTAGAGATGAACCTTGCCTGTAGATTGAACTAAGGCTTTCCACCAGATAAGGGCATCGCCCTTGAATGATTGAAATACATACTTAACAACATTCTTATCAGCGCATCCGCTGATGTCCACCACTGTTTCCATCTCGTCCAACCATTTTAAACATTCCGCTGCCCCTTTCTCCCCATTAAAGTCTCGGGGTCTACAAGATACAAAGTACTTGTAGGAGCATCCGTCGCCATCGACATTCGGTTTCTTGGGATGCGCATCGCTTTTTGTTATACTCTTCACATTTGAAGAGTGTGCCTCACTCTTTTTCGGTTCGGAGGGGTTAGGCTGAGATTTGGGTTTAGAAACAGCCTTAGAGCGAGTAGCACTCGACTCTGGTTGACGATCCGATCTATCCTTTAAGGCCTTGCCAACTTCTGCGGCAATTAGTTCTCTTAAGTCGTTCTTACTAATAAGAATGTTCTCGTTGGCATCATCGTCATTGCGCTTGCTGTTTACTTCATTTGAATCAGCCATTGCTGTAGTTTACTTCAATATTTTGAGATGGATTTAGTTAGTTGCTATGGTCTACCCTTATTCACGACATGGCTTTAAGACCACATATGATTTGAATGTTAAATGTAGTATATTCATATATATATATATATATACCATCATAGGCATTTATAGATTGGACATAGTCCAGAATTTATCAGTTAGTGGATCAAGTGACACTACTGTATTTTGCACATTGGCTTTACACTACCATTGAGTGTTTGAATAATTTAACCAGGATCTCATTGGATCACTTAGGCAATAGGGCGCGAACATTGTCATTTACCCTTTTTAATAATGTGGCAATAATTGTCACGGGGAATTTAATGGGTAACTCCTCATTGAGAGTTAAATATAGAGAAATGATAAATTTGGAAGTTGAACATTGTTCACCTTTGCTAGACAGAAGGTTACTTCCGAAATTTTTCATTTGCCAATTCCTAGTTGATCATAGTCATTGGCTAATAGATCTTGGGATAATATAGCGGATCAATAAAATTTGATTGAACATGATGATTGAAAAACATAACATGGAGAAATTTCATTAAAGAAAACATTACATAATTGCCTAATATATAGGACTTGAAATAACAAAATGGTTCACGCAGGAACCTAACAGAAATAATAATGTCCTCCCAGGGACTGAAAAGGAAATAACATTGTCCATGCAGGGACTTTTGGAATTTAAATTACATATATGAAAATATAATACTAGTCATCCTTCCTTCCTTTTACGGCTTTGTAAAGCTTCTTGATAAATTTCGTTGTTTTCTTCTCTGATTTCTTAACCTGTTGTCGCATTTCTCGGACCTGATCCAAGGCTTCATTAATAGCCTCAAGTGGTGCTTGTGGTTGAGGCTGAGGTGGAGGTGGTTGCGGCTGAGGCGCAACTGGATACGGATATCCATAAGGTGGATACCCGTTAGAGGTATAAGGAGGTGGGTAGTAGAGGTTATTATAAATAATTGCATCATAATAAGGATCCTGCTCCATTCCATGATGGATGTAATTATACAAGCCAGGAGGGTCAACAGTGTGAAACCCTGATGGTCCTGTATATGCAGGTTTGGATTGGCAAAATCCGGTGGTGGTAGAGGTGGTTGAGGCAAAGGCTCAACAGCTGGTTGCGGTGGGGGTTCCGCCACTGGCGAGGTGTTTGAGGGCCCACCCATTTGCGGGTCCTCAGGGATGATGGGGTAAGAGGGTGGCAAAGGTGGTAGCGAACCCGACCTTTGACCAGCACGTACCGACATATGTGCCCCACGCTTTTGGCGTGGTTGTGATGATGATTCAGGTGGTGGCTGAGGTTGGTCCACCTGTTGCATTTCTACATCCTCGGCTTGAGGATGTGGTGATAGGGAGTGCTGTGGCAGGAAGGCGTGTTTACAAACACATACTGTGCCCATCGTTGCTCATAATCATCAGGACCTCGGAACGGAGATCTTGCCAAGGAGTTCGAGCCACTAGACAGCTCGATAGGGTGTCCGTACGATCAGGTTTGTGGAAATTCCTCCGGGTCGGAATCTTCCTCCATATGGGTCGGTGAGTCAACTGGAGGGGTTTCGGGTGAGGGTTGGTTGACTGGGTTATCGAAATAGGAATTGAAGTATTCTTGTTGGGAATGAGAGTGCGAATGGTGTGATTGGTGGGAATGCTAAGAATGGTAGGAATGCTGAGAATGTGAATGAGGTGGGGAGTATTCATGTTAGATCGAATGTCGTTAAGGTTCAAAGGGTGATGAAGAATCTCCGGATCCTTCGTAAGGGTTGTACTCAGGTAAATTGGCTGCTCCAGCTAAAGAGGGTATGTATGGTGGTCTAAAGGATGGTCCAGTGAAAGATGGTCCAGTCATTGAGGGTCCACCCCTCATGGGGCCTTTACCTTTTCCTCCACGTCTAAACTTAGGCGGCATTGTTCCTGTTTCAAAAACAAGTTAAACAAAATACAAAGCTAGAGTAATAAGATGGAAATGATTAAACCTAGGTCAAAGTCTAGACTCAAAAGTCTAAGAGATCTGTGTTATTATGTATTCCCGAGATTAGACACAAAAAGGCTAGTGTTTAATTCACTCGAGAGTTGGCTCTGATACCAACCTGTCACACCCCTAATTTCCACGTGTAACCCGGTGGGCCCGGTTGGGGAATATCGTGACGTAAGTTGATATCATCATTACCAAACAATACATTATTACACAGCGGAAGTCTGGATAATTACTATTACAAACGTTTGAATGTTTAAAAGTTCAAAAATAATAAATATAACGCTTGTAACTAGATCCACAGGCGGATCGAAAATGTGAATACAAAGGAAACTTGACAGACTAAGGCCTTCTAAGCAAAGGGTTGCAATTCCTCTTAAGCTTCGCCGAGTACTTCCAGCCTATTTACGTATACTTGTCACCTGCGCTTAGTCTTTTGAAAATACGTCAGTTTTCACTGGTAAATGCATTTAACCGAATCATTTTGAAAACATTTTGAAAACATTTAGTGTACACGATGGTACTTTGTTTTATAAATAACTTGGGATAAATAATTTCATGTTATCAGTTTTACATGCTAATAATACATTTAGAGCCCGAAAACTATACCGGGATCATGATTAATCGACACACCACTTTAACACCTTTAATAGGTGCACCCCTATTGGGTAATACTTTATTTTAGCATCTGACGGGTGTATGCCTACACCCCGTGCTTAGGTCGTGGCCATTTGCAATTAAATGAGCCGTGGATATCCAGGACACAGTCATTTTAACCCCCAAATGTTTAATATTAAGCAATACGAATTAAAATGGATTATTTGAATTCCCGACTCATTGGTCTTCGATCCCATATCCAACCATGTGGTATTAGTATACCGTATCCCAAGCCCGTATAAGGGAAAATAAGTTAAAGTATTTACCTGGCTTGCAAAATCTTTAATAATAAGAAAAATAAGCAAAGCTCAGTCGTAATCAAAATAACTAGCTTGGCGACAATCTACCGGAAGTCTCTAGTCCGGAATGGATGGTATTATTAACCGATTAGATAGTTAGCGGGTCTTTATTTAGTCATTGACTTAGACCGGCTAACTTAAAATAAAGATAACGGTATGAAAACGCTAGATTAAGCGATGACCAAAAAGAATGTATTTTGGACCCGACAAGTACTAGGACTTGTATAATATGGGTTACCATTTTACATTCTGGAATTTGAGAATGTTTTGATATGATTAAACTCGTTTCGGTTAATTTACGTAAACTAGTCACGTAGGCTTAACCGTACGCATATAAGCGAAACCAGGTAACCGGCTGAGTCCTATACAAGTTCCATATGCCATTATGTTTAAAATATGTTATTATAACAGTAGGTTATTGATTTGACAGCCCATTATGGTTTTAAAAGCAAAATATGCCTTAAAGGGCGTTTTCGTCATTTAAAATATGATAAACTAGCTTATATGTAAACTGATGTTATTATTACAAACATTCTGAAAAAATACTAATTTTATGATGCTATATCAGTAGGACATCAATTATATGTGTGGTTTATGGCTTAAGACCAAACTATGCCTCGAAAGGGTAATTTGGTCATTTCACATATAATTGATAACTTATTTGGGAATCTGAGTTTGGGAAATGTACTTACTGTTAATAATTTGAATAATATGTTTTGAAATCAGTAGGTATCAAGTCTCAATGCTCTAATGTGGTTTTAAACCACATTATGCGCCGAAATGGCGATTAAGTCGCTAAATGACGGTTTAAACGATATTTAAGTAAAACTGTTGTTGTGACCAGGTTTGAATGACCAAAATATGTTAGTTCATATATTATATCAGTAAGCATAAGGTTTTGGTTCATAAAAATGTTTAAAACTTATTTTAAGCGCCTAAAGGGCGGTATCGTCATTTAAGGACATAATGCTTAAACTAGAGATTAAACTCAGTTTGCAACCTGAATAAATATCCCAAATAACCTTAATAATGATATTACATCAGTAGGAATAGAATTTTGATGTCAAAATTATGTTTAAACCATTTTATGTGTAAAAGGGCGTTTTAGGCATATTTAACGGATACTTGCATAATGACTCGGATTTTTACATGACCATATCACATAACTCCAGATGGTTATAGTACATTATAACATGGTCATAATGCAACTTAGGGACAGTAGGTAATGTGGCTAAATCGGGTCAGAACTGAAAGTCAACGTAGAAGTCAAACTTTGCGACTTTCGGTTGCGAACCGACGTTGGACCTGGAATTGACGAGCCGAACATGTTCCCACATGTTCTTACAATTATTACCAAGTTATTAGGGTGTCAAAACCGGTTTTATAACATCCACATTGCTAATTATGATTTTATTTCAAAACTGACCCGTTTGACTTTTTATTAACATAACCTTGACCCGTCAATTGACCAAGCAAACGTGGTAATCAGGAGGCGCCCTCTTGAGGGATTAACACCTACCTTATTATGATCACGTAGCCATGTTCGTTACAAACATTGGCTGGACCATAATGGTCTTAGCACAAAGTCAAGGCATTTTTACGTCAACGCTTTGACCTTGGCTTTAAGCCTAACAAAAACTGAACAAAGAGGGTTGGAGCACTTACAAGTGATCCAAAAAAGTACTAAGATCTGAGAGGGTGCTCCCAAATGTCTCAGGAACTCCCAAGTGAGCAAGAGAAGGAGAGAAATGAGAATGAGCAAGTGAATGAGGCAATTCAAGTGCCCTTTTATAGGTGAGGAAAGAGTATGAGGCCTTGACAACTGTCCAAGGGTGTTACCAGGGGTCTCCAGGTTTTTTGGACGTGTCACAACCAGCCAAGAGAGTGGCATGGCGAGCAAGGTGGCAGGGCAGCAGGCTGCCATGCATTCTATCGCTGGCAGTCCCTTACACACCGTAAAGGTCATGCCTTGCGGTCCGTAAGGACCTCTGGCGCCCACAGAGTTGAATTGGTTACGGACCGTAACCATAAAGGCTTGCGGTCCATAACCGCCTTACTGAAACAATGATCTGTTTAACCTTACGGTCCGTAACCTGGGATGGTTACGGTCCGTAAGGACCTTCAGCGATTGAAAGTTTGGCATTTTATCACTGTGGATTTTCCAACTTTCTCAATGCTCGTTCAGAGGTTATCAATATAACATGACGGCGTCGTTGATCTCTCCCTCGGCTACACGCGCCAACCAAGAATTTCCGGGACACGTGTCGGATTTTTATTGGATGAAATTTTCGAGGTGTTACATGGTGGTGGGTGTTGGTGTTGGTGTTGGTCTTGTAGTGGTGGTGGAGTGGTGGCAAAGTGAGAGAGAAGTGGTTTGCCAAGGGATTCCTTTGAAGTGAACCAAGCACCCCTATTTATAGTCAGAACAGAGCCCCGGCCACGGCCCCGTGTCCATTGGGCACGGCTCGTGGCCAGTCTGTTATCTTCCTTCATTAATTTCAGCTTTCAGCAGAGGGTCCCACACGCCCCCATGGCTTATGGACACAGCCCCGTGGTCAACTCTTTATTGTACTATCACGATTCTACGAATCTAAGAGTTGACCACGGCCCTTTGTCATGTGGACACGACCCCATGGTGGGCATGGAAGCTTCTGCTTGTCTTGTCTTTATGTGCTAGGTCTGACTATGACCCATGCCTGGCTGGGCATGCCCCTGTGGTCGGCTTATGTCTTCTTGTTTTCAACATTTGGGGTGTTGTAGAGGGGTCGGGCATGTCACATTATTCCTTCTTCTTGTATTTGTGTTGGTTTTGGCTGCTAATTTGCTTCTTTTGTTCTTTTAAGCTCGTTTGGTCTTGTAATTTCAAAAGGACCAAAGAAACGTGCTTTTTCCAACATTATTACTAAAAAGGGTTGGTTTATGCCTTGTTTAATGTAATTTATATGTTGCATTTCGAACACATCAACTTGCCTCACGCATGGAAGCAACACAGGACTAGGGGGACTTGAAGGGATATGGTCTCAAATCCTGCGCCGATCAAGGGAATTAACCTCTGATCGCGTGCAAGACCATATCCAAGACAAGTCAAAATGATAACTACAGCTCCGACCTCGCGCCGACCAAATAGTTGCTTCTAAGGTCGCGCGCAAGACCAAGAGGAACATGAAACCATTTCCAACACTTAGTTTCTTGGACGAAGGACTTAACTTCCTTGATGTTGCGCCGCATACATGGGACGAGTACAAAGGGTACAAGTGGCTGAACAGTGGGCCAATATATGCCTAACAGGCTGTATTGGATCATTCTGCACGATGAACAATTGTGCAGGAGACAAGAAGTACGCAAGGACGTATGCGTGGCACCAATCAGCTCACACTGACAACTGGCACATGATCTCCACTAGCTGCTGATGACAGACTAGACAACAAGGACAACTGTCAGGATACGTGGATCTATTCACTATGCGCCAACTACCCTTCTCGCCAGGAATCATTAACGGTCGTGGCAGAGGAGGCATAATGGACATTCCGTGTTGCCGACCCCAGGCCCAATGCCCATCCCCTTTACAAATCGCCCAGGCTATAAATAGAGGATTTCACCTCCAGGTTTAAGGATCGGTCTCTTGCTCTCTCGCTTTATACAAACACTATTATCCTCAAAGCGAATACTTATTCCCATGCCAGGGTGGTTACAAGGAGAACCCCACTATTCTCCTCCTTGTAACGAGCTTATGATGTGTTGTTAGTTTTGCAGGATCTCCATTGCCGTTTAGGCAAGACGAAAGAAGATTAACATTTATTTGTCGAGACACTTACCACAAACTAATCTCTAGATTAGTTTGGTGTTTCTTTAAGGTGACAGAACTTAGACTTGCAAAAGACGGGTGGCCAGAGTATTATGATGGAAAAAGTGGGCGTTACATTAGAATAAAGGCTCGCAAGCATCTAATATGGTCTGTTGCGGGTTATTTGGTGGCTAAAACGATGCTCGAGATATCGTTTGAAGAAGACAAACAGATGAAAACCATCATTAAAAAATCATCTTCATGGAGTTTTTTAATCTTCATTTATATATGATTTCCTTAATTTGAGTTTTAGATTTTTTTTAGTTGGTTTGAAACAAGAGATGCATAATTGAAGTTTCTTTTAGATTCTCATTTGGCATAATAATTTGCTTATTCAGTTCCTTGATTTTTAAAATTATGTCACTTGCCACGATATTGTACAAAAATGATTATACATAGATATATCTATATGAGGTTTATTAAGAAACAAAAAGAAAATAGGAAATGATGGAATAGTTTATTAGTTTATTTTTATTTTATATTATTGATTTTATTATTTATTTAAATTAAGTCTAGAGAGTTCAGAGTAGGTTATGTTGACCGAAACTAATATTTTGGTTTTGGTCTATTATTTCAATTATGACTTTAGTTGTTAATGCGTGGGTAACTTTGACTAAATTTAATATCTAGCACTTTTATCACTTTCATCTCAGTCAAAAGTGTTGGATGATGAAAGACAGTGAATTCATCAATGTGTACCGCGTGTAGTTACATGTCAATGATCACACAATTTTGGTACCTTGATGTTATGATAGAAATAAAAGAAAAGAAAATACCAAAGAAGTCCACAATCTGTACATACCTCTCATTTCTTACTTAATTGCTTAAGTACACGGTTAGGCTAATTAACCGTCACTTCGTTGGTTTTTGTACAACACATGTGTATTAACCCCTCTTAGTTTGACTTATTTACACTACTAGTCATTTTATTTGCAAAACAGTGAACATATGAATACTTAACTTATCAAAACATCCATGACCTTAATCAAAAAATGCCCTAACTGTTTATCTAAGCAATCCGACATAGCATTAGTGTTGCAATGAATTAGAGCCTATTTACACACAAAGAACACTTAGTAAACACATATGCCATAACGTAGTATTTGAGAACAATTGGTTTGCACATATGAAT
This sequence comes from Scalesia atractyloides, assembly GCA_947069175.1. Taxonomy (NCBI): domain Eukaryota; kingdom Viridiplantae; phylum Streptophyta; class Magnoliopsida; order Asterales; family Asteraceae; genus Scalesia; species Scalesia atractyloides. Next base: position 43,017 of record CAMTDV010000204.1, read on the forward strand.
CACCCCTAAAATGATCTAAAAACGGAAAATGGAGACTATATACTCACTTAGATTGTCGATGATGTGTTTACACGTGCTTGCAAAGCTCAAGTGTTTCCTAGTAACAAGAATTTGGTCGTCAAAGTTTTGTTGCGATGATGTTTGTGGATGAATATGGGTTATGGAAACATTGTAAATTTGAAAATGTTAAGATTCTTAGAGAACAAGAATTTTAACAGCCTTCTCTGTTGCCTTTGTAAAATATGTTAAAAGTAGTAATTGTAATAAAAAAATTATAAAAACTTCCGGTTCACTAAATCAGAATATGATCTACAACTTTCTTTTAGAAAGTTTTTATGTTTGGAACCCGGAAAATGGTCAAAACTGCGGATCTTTATAGATCGTTCAGTTTTGACCTTCAGTTTGGTTTTAAATGGTTGAGGGTCCAAACGGAAGTATATTTGACCAAGTTATAGTCGTTCAAAGTGAAACACAGAATCTGTCCAAAACAAGAAAAAAAGTTATGTGTTCCCATTGGTATTTTTACTGTGCGTAAAATACGGGTTTGAATGAAAATAAGCTATGAACCTTATTTTTTATTGAAAGAGCTAAATTAAAGGAACTTATTAACTTTAGGGGACTTCTTCAAAAGACTATAAGAGAAAACTAAAAGTAAGAATGAAGAAACTCTTTATAAGACTTCTAAGTGAAACGTTTGTATTTTGAGTTGGTGTGCAGAAAATGGTGATAAAAGGGTGCTATTTATTGTGAAGGGAGGTTAAGGTGATAAAGACTATGTCCATGGAGGCTAAGAATGTGATTAGTGTTAATTGAGATGTCAACACTAGAAGAAGTGTGGCAAAGGAGAAGATAGGTGGCAAAACATGGGCAAGACAATGTGTTTTAGGAGATGATTAGTGTCCTATGATGTTTAGAGTTTGAAAAGTGTTCACGAGTTAAGTAATTAGTGCCTTGCTAGGTGGCATAACATGGTAACTTAAAGTTTATGGTATTTTTAGTCCCTAGACTTTGAGTTTTGATGTTTTGACGATTT
>CAMTDV010000205.1:0-45064 GCA_947069175.1 Scalesia atractyloides
CCTTCTTAAACTGAAAAATATAAATAAACATGTTACTTGGTTTACTTCTACTACTTATCCAAATAGATTAATAAGTTTCACTCTCCCCCTCGTATTTTCGCCATATTACTATTATACACAAAAAATGATAAAATACCAAAGATCAAATTATACATTCAATTTTGATAGCAATTTCAAGTGATTTGTATTTACACTAATTACTCGTGTTTCTATATAAATCATCTAATTTAAAAGTAACTTTTGGTTGTAAGAAAAAAACATATTGTAATCGTGAAAACTAAACTAAGATTGCGCTGAATCGATTGACTATTTTGGTATGATTGGTTACACAGTTTTACAAAATCTTGTTAGCTTGAACAAACGATAACAACACCATTATATTAGATTTTGTAGATGCACCCCTTCCAAATGAACCATAGCCCAATATGTTAAGCCTAATTCACGTAAAATCCAAATTTAGCAAACCCAAGTTGGAGGTATCCCAAGGCATATACATAAATAGATCCCTCCTTATAACATAAACCAAGTTGTTTTGCTCCACAAACTCTCTCTACGTATCATTCTTATACACGTATGCATACGTTAATGGTTTTAAATCAGATACTGACTTGAGTTCTTAGTGGTTTAGTAAACCTGGATTGAGATGGAAAAGACGAGGCGTGACAAGTTCGTCTTCTCCACTCATGTAGCATCGTCTTCTCCACTCATGTAGCAGCACCTTCTTTGGAAGTTAATCACCCGAATCAAGCCTGATCGGGATTTGATTCTTCAGATTTTTAATATTAAATTTTAAGAATATATCGCATCAACATTTTGTATATCTCTTCATTTAAAAAATGCATAATTTAAATATCTAAATAATAACTCGAGTTACGTGTCATTTACGTCCCCGTAGTTTATTCACTTTTATCATTTCAGATCAAATTTCAAATAATTGTAAAGAGTTACTATATAAACCGGCATACAAGACAGGTAATTTGAAGTTAACTAGAATATTTTTAATCAAAATATATTTTTTTTAATAGCAAATTTTATTTATACTTCTTACAAGATATAAATCCATGATCTTTCTAATTTAGGTGTTTGAAGAAGCTTTGCTTATTTTAGTTAACTACTGACACTAATTTTAAATGAGAATATTATTGTATCTTATCCTCTTATAAGGCATCAGTCTTCACTTGTTCACATGATTTGGGTATTTAAGTGTAGCATATATTATCCTTTTGATTATAAATCTCACATAAATATTTTTTATATTTTATATTTGAAAAGACTTGATCACTAATGGTGTATCTATCCGGATTTGAATAAGTCAATCCGGTCATAAACGTGTATTACCGGTTAATCCCCAGAGCATCAAAGCTACATTAATTGCTGAGCTTATTATTTCGAAGCATTATTAAAGCTCTTCTTAAAAGTATGAAGGTTGCTGACAATTTGAAGGAATCAAATGAACCTCAACAACATGATGAATATTGGATTTTTTTTATGAATTATATATACTAATATTCTCTTTAAAGTTAACTTCAATTTGTATGAATTCTGACCATTTGATTAAACTGAGATGAAATCTCATCCACTCAAATTACAAAATTTATTCTTGAAGCAGTGGTTATGGGTAGGTCAACACTCTCTCCCCTGCAGCAGTTAACGACGCCAATTCAATCTCACTCCTCCGTTATTCAGGGAATAATCATTCCCCTCCCCACTTCTCTCTGCCAGCTTTTTTTTAAACCTTTATCGATCTCTGATACCTTCCACATTCAATATCAGAACTGAAATCAAGGATGCATTTCAAAATCAGAGAGGCAAGTTCCAAAAATTGCATTCGAGTTTCATTCCAAAATTGAAGTCAATAAAAATCAATTTTCCCCTACGTTACTGAAATCACGTTTGTGCTGAAATCATTTATTGAAGCAAATTTGGCGAACAAGATATGGATCCCACTTACCGCAATTGGTTATCTTCTTTACCATGTTTAGAAAATTAATTTTTCTCGTTACCCTCTTCAATGTCTCTTGCTTCCAATCTATTGTATTATTTTGGTTTGAAACTATTTTACACCATGCATATTAAGCGGCAGAATTTTGTGTTTAGCAGGGTAGGGTTTGCTATTCAGAAAGGGGTATCGTATCTTCAATATACAAAATCAACTAAGTTTTCCTAATAGCCACTGCTGGAACCCAAGTTCGTCACTGATGTCGTTGGTTTGAAACTGTAGGCCATCGGAATCGGGTCCTCCAACCTAGTCACCATCAGATCCGACCTTTACTACCAAAGCTATGGTGTTGGTTCATGGTGATGTGGGACCGCCGGGAAAAGAAGGGGGAATCTGTATTATGGTTTTCAATTGAGATGGTGGTGGTTATCAACTCGATCTGGTTGAGAGAGAAATCATGGTGGCAACCAGCGACGGTTGACGGCAGCGATTGTGGTAGTTGACGGTGGTATGAGCATAATGGTAGTGGGGGTGGTTTGGTTATGGTGGTTCATGGTTGAAGATAAAGTGGTGGTTTAAAGTGTGTGTGTGTATATATATGTTATAAGTTTGGACTAAAATGGCAAATTGAAAAGTTAATAATGAAAATGCCAAAAATATCCCTAGTTAAAACAGGAGTTTTTAGACGGAGTTATGCAAAATGACCAAAATGGCAACAAATGAGAAAAGTCAGGGATCCAGATGGGTAAAAAACTATTTGGACTAAGATGATAATTTAGGACAAACCTGAAGTGTTACACCCTAAATTATATGTATATATATATATATATATATGTATATATATATATATATGTATATATATATGTATATATATATATGTATATATAAGTACATGACTTACCATACACATTAAACATTCCAAAATAAACGAGTCATTAGAAGTGTTCAAAAACACATTACATTTTATAATGTTATTTGTTTAACGTAACTAGATGATACAAAACGAAAGCTTGAAACGTGGTCATGTTCGGTTCTTCAACATGGCTTGATCATCGCAAGAGAACTGGTTTAGATAACTCTACAAAACCCCAACCATTCTATGGATTAGTATTGATTTATTTAAAATGAAAATACAATTAATAATTTAAATTTAATAATAATTTTTTTTCTATGAAGGCGTCGGCGACGGCCAGTAGGGGCGTCGCCGACGGTTTGCCAAATTCACCTCGAGTCTATACTACCGTCGACAGTGAGTTAAGGCGTCGAAGAAATCATGTTCCATCGACGACGGCCTGATGTGCCGTCGGCGACGGTGCTCCCTGCAATCATTTTACTGCAGGGTTGTTAAGTTGTCCGTTTGACCCGTTTTCGAGTTCGGCACTTAAAGGCGTAACTCGACAACTTCAGAAAACGTTCGTAAATTGATACTTCACGTTTCCATTTCAATATTACTCCAGTTTATGTATTATGCATCATTTATGTTCAACTTCATGAGTTGGACATTTTGACCCATTAGCATATTTTCGACAATTTAACTATTTAAGTATATTCTTCACATGTAAATTCGTTTTAGTAGTTACACCCAATACCCTCGGGTAATTTATAAATCAGTTTACAATTCCACTATTCGATTTGTACCAAATTTCCGATTTTACCCTTTTTTCCGGATTTATACACAATTAGTTGTTCATACACCTTCAAAGTATATGCCACAACTAAGTTTCGATCCGTTTGGTTGTTTAACGAAATCCATCGTTTTATTCAACCAAACCTTCGCCGTTTTCTTTAATTTGACCTGTTTGGTTGTTTAACGAAATCCATCGTTCTATTCAACCAAACCTTCATTATTTTCTTTATTTTGAGCCGTTTGGTTGTTTAACGAAATTTATCATTTTATTCAACTAAACCTTCATTATTTTCTTTATTTTGGCCCGTTTGGTTGTTTAACGAAATCCATCGTTTTATTCAACTAAACCTTCATTATTTTCTTTATTTTGACCCGTTTTCTTTATTTTGACCCGTTTGGTTTTTTAACGAAATCTATCGTTTTATTCAACCAAACCTTCATTATTTTCTTTATTTTGACCCGTTTGGTTGTTTAACGAAATCCATCGTTTTATTCAACCAAACCTTCATTATTTTCTTTATTTTGACCCGTTTGGTTGTTTAACGAAATCCATCGTTTGATTCAACCAAACCTTCATTATTTTCTTTATTTTGACCCGTTTGGTTGTTTAACGAATCCATCGTTTTATTCAACCAAACCTTCATTAATTTCTTTATTTTGACCCGTTTGGTTGTTCAAAGCAAGTTAAACATAATAATACGCTATAATGGATAACTACGTACCTTAGAGCTTTCCCTTCAATCGTGTATCCACTCCGGCTTGGTCACTTGTGGTTTCGCGCAATTTGCCTTATGATTCCCTTGTCTAAATGATTGCAATTTATGTTCATGCAAGAATTTCAGACCTAATTTCTCCTTTGATTTTGAAGAACTGATGAAAGTTAGGGTTTGTAAGGTTTCCCCTATCACACCCTCAAAATCCACATGCGGAGTTTTACCGCGGGGCGTGCGACGTACCAGGATCTAGCCACTAATCATGTCGAACTAATAGTAAATATTCAAAGACAAAGTCATCACGTCCAACATGAATAGTGAATTCCAATTAAATCATTTCAAACATAGTATGTATTCAGCGGAAGCAAATGTAAATATCTAAAAAAAAATTGAAAATAAAATGTTATAAAGCGTAAAGTTTTACTAATCGCAATTAAGTAACACGCCCCATGACACTTCAAGCTCCCCAGACTGTAAGTTCCCATGCAATGATTATCTAACGACCTGAAAGCATGCAGAAAAGTGTATCAGCGATTAAGCCGGCGAGTTCACAGTTTTACTTAACGAAAACGGGTTGATGTTTAGTTTAAAGACATGTCGTTAATAACTCGATACCGGATGACATATGTTTGTTTGCCCTCATCAATACCTATCAACATTGGTCATGTGTTTAAGGTTCTTAGTTCACGCCCGGCTCCCAGCACGGTGTGAGGTTTGTCAAGCCTAATAGCGCTATCAACTAATATATCGTTGCCTCCCAGGCAACTAGTTCGGTAGTAAGTAGGGACTTTCATGATAGATTTTGAGTTTATTAACTAACATCAAAATTAAACTACAACATTTATAAAAGTATTCCCCCAAGGAATAGTAGTTTGTCCCCTCGGGATGCATGCCTGTAAAAAAGTAGTGAACTCACATTTGAATGCTCGGATTAAGGATCGTAAAGAAATACGCGACATGGAACCAGTCAATCACGTCCTAACCCTTAAACGGTAATCATGCTAGGACGTGATTGACCGGTTCCATCTCGTGTATTTCTTTACAATCCTTAATCCGAGCATTCAAAGGTGAATTCACTACTCTTTTACAGGCATGCATCCCGAGGGGACAAACTACTATTCCTTTGAGGAATACTTTTATAAATGTTGTAGTTTAATTTCGATGTTAGTTAATAAACTCAAAATCTATCATGAAAGTTCCTACTTACTACCGAACTAGTTGTCTGGGAGGCAACGAGGTATTAGTTGATAGCGCTATTAGGCTTGACAAACCTCACACCGTGCTGGGAGCCGGGCGTGAACTAAGAACCTAAAACACATTGTAACATCCGTCAAAAATCGGATTTACCAAACCCGCTCCGTTTATTAACCGAACAATCAGTTAAAAATTTCGTTGCGTATTTAATGCCCAAAATAATTTTAAACGATACATAATTAATAAGTATATTGGGTTATAAAAGTTTTATTTGAAAAAGTATTGAAATTAATGAAATAAAAATAAATTAGTGCTGCCGGGTTTCGAACCCGGGTCAGCCAGCGAGTCAGCCAAGCCTTAACCCTCAACCCTCCAACCACTGCGCCACTTATGATTCTTGTTCAATATTGAAGACAATTAATTCATAACATGAATATCGAATTCAAAACCGACGCGCCTATTTGCAGTCGTCGGAAATCCCGACTATCTCGCCAAGATTTGACGGTTTCTTCAGTTTTAACGTAAACTTTAACTATGACATCGGTTATAACCGACGTCTGAACCCGCGACGCAAGTCATAACCGCCGGAAAACGTAATGACTTTGAATCAAGTCTGAAATCCGACTCTATACATCTCAATTCCTCCCTATAAATTCACCCACAATCCACTGGTAGCCTTTTCGCTCAAAACCGCACCCTTTCTCGACGAAAATTCACTCGCCGGAAAATGCCTGCAAATCCCCGGAAAACCGAGCCTTTCACTTCTGAGCCTTACTGAACACCCAGAACTTATACCAAAGCCACCTACACTCACCTCAAGCTCCCTGAAGACTCTCTGCCGCAGGACACACGTCGCCGGAATAATCTGCTGTCACTGGAGTTTCGCCGGAGAAACAGAGGAGTTCAGTTCGGTATACCTTACGCTTAATTTTTCATTCTTTTTATTTATCTCACCTGTAATTAACCTCAAAACACTAAAAGAACATGATTAAATCGACGAATCAGTTGGACTCCGATTCTGGTTTAGTCTAACGAAGAAGACGAAGTTTACCGTTGTCTATAAGTTTAATTTAAATCAAGATATAACTCGGGTTAGACACACAGTCCAGCGGTGGACTGTGTGCAAATAAAACACGCAAACGTCTCGAGTTCGATACATGTCCCACGCATACTCGCCAACTTTTTGTTGATCCAAAAACCATTTTTACACATGATACAGGTGAACAGGATGAAGCAAGGAAAACATAGAAAATGCCTTAGAAGAAAACAATGAAGCCTAGATTGATGTTTAGGACATGATGTAATATTGATTGTAATTTTTCCCATTAAAGTGTATTAATGAATATGAAACGTTAAAATAAATGTCATGAGCTTTGATGATAACCCAATAATGCCCCGATCACCTTTTCCGCTGCGGGTCGGGGTGTGACAGATTGGTATCAGAGCCATGACTATAGGGATATAGGATAGGTTATTAGACCCTTAGAGCCTATACTATAGTTTGCCTAAATTTTAATTGTTTAGGTGGTTACATACAAACTTGTGATGTTTATTTGTTTCATATTTGTTAATACTTACAGTCAAACATACATACTTATATACACATTCATCATACATATTTCAATGTTCATATATTCAAATCATCTTCATACTTTTGTTATTCAAAGATTTTGTTGCAATTTTCAAATCTCATCAAAGTAAGTTCTGCGACGGGCATGTAGTAACTGGAAGGGTACAAGTACCGGTAGTCGGAACGTCCTGTCTAGGTTGGCATTCGTATAAATCCAATATAACGGACCAGTTTGCCTACCTGGGGACTAACGATGAGAGTACGAAGGACCTATTAGGCCAAAGCATGCCACACCAAACGTCGTTCGAACTAACCCTACTTTGAGGTGTCACCGTGTCTACACCTGGACACATTCCGAATATCATACGTTATATACATATTTCTCGATTTTCTCCGGGTTTTAGTGTACGTAACCAGGCTAACACATGCGAACCATATGAAAAACCCGGTATTCATGGGGGCCCACATGATTACGAAGGTGAAGTATGGCGGCATGTAGGGCCTAATGACGAGCAAAGCCCAAGACATCCTATGGATGTAGTAGATTTATTTTTCTATATTTATTTTATGAATGTTCATTCCTAAGTGCGACCCATGATCCCAAAAACATCCAACTCATACTCTTGACATGTATTCCTTGTAGATGTCTTCTAGCCTCGCCCGTAAGAAGACGAGAGCAGGAAAAGCTCGCGAGCGCATGGCTGCCATAATCGCCCAACAAATGGCTGCTGTAATACCTGTCACACCCCGACCCGCAGCGGAAAAGGTGATCGGGGCATGATTGGGTTATCACCAAAGCTCATGACATTTATGTTAACGTTTCATATTCATTAATACAACTTAATGGAAATTTACAATCATAATTACATCAATGACCTAAACATCAATCTAAGCTTCTTTGTTTTCTTCTAAGGCATTTCCTATGTTTTCCTTGCTTCATCCTGTTCACCTGTATCATGTGTAAAAGGGTTTTTGGATCAACAAAAAGTTGGCGAGTGAATCCTATGGAAAACATTTGAACAAGTTTATTTAATTGATTATGAAATAAAGTGCACAACCACACATGAGTAAAAATAGATGTAAACTTATTCATAAATCAATTTAATATTAAACAATACACACATGAACAATAATGGATCCTTTAGAGGCACTCGTTGCTCAACTCGTCTCTCACGAGGAACTGATGGGCCTAATGAATGAATTGCATAACCATGATAATATGAAAGACATTTGACCGCGAATGTAGTGCTCGATCAAACGGTAGAGGGGAGTGAACATGTTGGGAACCATTTGATGTAACTCGAGGAATCTTTTGTTGTATGTGGTGTGGTCTCCTTCCTGTTGCTTCGACGAATAAAATTCATCTTCTAATTTCTTGATTTCGCTCCTTGGGCAAAATCGTCTGGTCATGATTTCCTTCAATTCGTTCCAAGTTAAAGTCATAGCATCTTCAACACCTCGTTTGGCCTTCTCTGTATTCCACCAAGTAAGTGCTATTCCATATAAACGACCAGTAGCATAACGCACTTTGCGATCATCGGGGCAATCACAATTTAGAAAAGTGTTCTCCATTTCTTCAAACCAATGGAGGAGAGCGGTGACGCCTTCAGTCCCTTTGTATTTTGGAGGGTCGCATGATTTGAAATGCTTGTAGGTGCATTTAGTGATATTTGGGGGAGGGTTGATAACGTTTTGATTTTCTTGATTGGCAGGATTAGCGGTAAGTGCTTGTTGGACTTGGATTACAATGTTGGGTATTACGGCGGCCATTTGTTGTGCGATAAGGGCAGCCATGCGTTCGCGGGCTTTTCCTACTCTCATCTTCCCACGGGCGTGGTTAGAAGACATCTACAAGGAATACATGTCAAGAGTATGAGTTGGATGTTTTTGGGTTCATGGGTCGCACTAGGAATGAACATTCATAAAATAATTATAGAAAAATAAATCTACTACATCCATAGGATGTCTTGGGCTTTGCTCGCCATTAGGCCCTACATGCCGCCATACTTCACCTTCGTAATCATGTGGGCCCCCATGAATACCGGGTTTTTCATATGGTTCGCATGGGTTTGTCTGGTTGCGTACACTAAAACCCGGAGAAAATCGAGAAATATGTATACAACGTGTGATATTCGGAATGTGTCCATGTGTAGACACGGTGACACCTCAAAGTGGGTTAGTTCGAACGACGTTTGGTGTGGCATGCTTTGGCCTAATAGGTCCTTCGTACTCTTATCGTTAGTCCCCAGGTAGGCAAACTGGTCCGTTATATTGGATTTATACGAATGCCAAGCTAGACAGGACGTTCCGACTACCGGTACTTGCACCCTTCCAGTTACTACATGCCCGTCGCAGAACTTACTTTGATGAGATTTGAAAATTGCAACAAAATATTTGAATAACAAAAGTGTGAAGATGAATTGAATATATAAACATTGATATATGTATAATGAATGTGTATGTAAGTATGTATGTTTGACTGTAAATATAAACAAATATGAAACAAATAATATATCATAAGTTTGTATGTAACCACCTAATCAATTAAAATTTAGGCAGACTATAGTATAGGCTCTAAGGGTCTAATAACTTATCCTATATCCCTATAGTCATGGCTCTGATACCAATCTGTCACATCCCGATCCGCAGCGGAAAAGGTGATCGGGGCATGATTGGGTTATCATCAAAGCTCATGACATTTATTTTAACGTTTCATATTCATTAATACAACTTAATGGAAATTTACAATCATAATTACATCAATGACCTAAACATCAATCTAAGCTTCTTTGTTTTCTTCTAAGGCATTTCCTATGTTTTCCTTGCTTCATCCTGTTCATCTGTATCATGTGTAAAAGGGTTTTTGGATCAACAAAAATTGGCGAGTGAATCCTATGGAAAACATTTGAACAAGTTTATTTAATTGATTATGAAATAAAGTGCACAACCACACATGAGTAAAAATAGATGTAAACTTATTCATAAATCAATTTAATATTAAACAATACACACATGAACAATAATGGATCGTTTAGAGGCATGCGTTGCTCAACTCGTCTCTCACGAGGAACTGATGGGCCTAATGAATGAATTGCATAACCATGATAATATGAAAGACATAACTACCAACAATATAAACTCAACAATACACACATGAACAATAATGGATTGGTTTTGAGGCACGCGTTGCTCACTCATCTCCCACGAGGAACTGATGGGCTTAATGAATGAATTTCATACAAGTTGACAAAATGAAATACATAATCACAACAATATAAACAATCTAAGTTTAAATCACGATATGGTATGGCACAAGTTTAAATAGACGAGTTAATTATTTTGTGACACATGACACACCCCAAAACGTGTAATTAAAAAAAGGGGGAGTTGTAAGATTCACTCACAGTGGGTGCGTTCGGTTGATGATGTTGAATGCACGCAAAGTGGTTTTAACCACGAGTGAAATTAACCTAGATAAATAGCATTATGGTTCGGTAAGTAAACGAATTTTATTAATCCATTTTAGTAGAATTGTTGGGTGTATTTTTGTGAGTTTAAGGCTATTTTCTAACCTTAAAAATGTTATTTTTAAGTATTTTTAATTGATTTTTAATTAAAATAAATAAATAAAAATAATAAAAAAAATTTGACTTTTTTGACCGTTGATCGTTGACCTTGACTGTTTGACCGGTTCGTATGCGTGTATATGTGCGCTGAGTGAGGCTCGAACCCGAGACCTCCCGTACGCGTGCACGCAGCTCTACCAACTGAGCTACGTGTCTAACCCGAAATATTTCTGTTTTTAATTATATTTATATATTAATTAGATTAATCCGAAAATCATTTTATTTCTAAAAAGATTTTACTGAATCGGACCGGTGCGCTCCACAGGTCTCGAACCCGGGACCTGTGGGTTGAGTTAACACACAGTCTACCGCTGGACTGTGTGTTTAACTTGTTATATAAACCGATTTTTATTATACTTAAATACAAACTAAGTATTTTCATTTCTGACTTATTTAAAAAGTTAGATAATTGTCCGAGTCGGTGCAGTAGCCCGGACTCGAACTCGTGTCCTGTGATTTAAACATACACACAGTCCACCGCTGGACTGTGTGTCTATCTTGGTTATTATTCCGGTTATTATTATACTTAACATATACAGCGGTGACTCCGGTTCGGTTAACAAAAAAGACATTTTTATTAAGGCAAGCATGCGTGGGACAAGATTCGAACTCGAGACGTTTACGTGTTTAATGTGCACACAGTCCACCGCTGGACTGTGTGTCTAACCCGAGTTATAACTTGATTTTAATTATACTTAAACACTACAGAAACTTCGTCTTCTTCGTTGATTTTAACCAGAAACGATGACTGACTGGTTCGAAGTTTTTAATCATGTTCGTTAGCTTTTTCAGTTAATTACAGGTGAGATATAAATAAAAAGAAAGAGAAATTAGGCGTAAGGTATACCGACTGCACTCCTCTGTTTCTCCGGCAAAACTCCGGCGACAGCAAACACTTCCGGCGACGTGTGTCTTGCAGCAGAGAGTCTTCAGAACGCTTGAAAAGGATGTGGGTGACTTCGGTATAAGCTCAGGGGGTTTAGTAAGGCTTAGAAGTGTGGGTTCGGTTTTCCGGCGATGTACAGAAATTTTCCGGCGAATGGAATTACGTCGGGTAAAGGTGCGGTTTTGAGCGAAAAAGCTTGCAGAGGTTCGAGGGGGTATTTATAAGGCAAGTCGTCGATGAATTTGGTCCTATTTTCGACTTGATTCGTCGGTTAGAATTTCTCCGGCGGTTATAACTTGTGTCGCGGACTCAGACATCGTTATAACCGATGTAGTGTTTAAGGTTTACGTTATAACTGAAGTAACCGTCGATTCTTGGCGAGTTAGTCGGGATTTCCGACGACTGCAATTTTAGGCGCCGGTTTTTTGAATTTGGAAAACATGTTATGAATTAATTGAGTCTAACAATTACCAAGAAACACTAGTGGCGCAGTGGTTAAAGGGTTGAGTGTTAAGTTATGTTGAACCGGTTACTGTCCCGGGTTCGAAACCCGGCAGAACCATTATATTTTTATTTTCTTATTTTTAACAGTTTTTCAAAAACTAATTATATATTCCCATATAATAATTAATTATGTATCGTTTAAAATTATTTTGAGCATTAAATTCGCAACGAAATTTTTTTTAACTGATTGTTCGGTTAATAAACGGAGCGGGTTTGGTAAATCCGTTTTTTACGGATGTTACAATACCCAACATTGTAATCCAAGTCCAACAAGCACTTACCGCTAATCCTGACAACCAAGAAGATCAAAATGTTGTCAATCCTCCCCCAATTACCACTAAATGCACCTACAAGCATTTCAAATCATGCGACCCTCCAAAATACGAAGGGACTGAAGGTGTCACCGCTCTCCTCCATTGGTTTCAAGAAATGGATAACACTTTTCTAAATTGTGATTGCCCCGATGATCGCAAAGTGCGATATGCTACCGGTCGTTTATATAGAACAGCACTTACTTGGTGGAATACAGAGAAGGCCAAACGAGGTGTTGAAGATGCTATGACTTTAACTTGGGATGAATTGAAGGAAATCATGACCAGACGATTTTGCCCAAGGAGCGAAATCAAGAAATTAGAAGATGAGTTTTATTCGTTGAAGCAAAAGGAAGGAGACCACACCACATACAACAAAAGATTCCTCGAGTTACATCAAATGGTTCCCAACTTGTTCACTCCCCTCTACCGTTTGATCGAGCACTACATTCGTGGTCTTTCGTCAAAGATTCAAGACTCTGTAATAAGTGCCACACCTGCAAACTTGGAAACAGCAATGGAGTTAGCTACAGAGCTCACCGAGAACCGAATCCGGAACAAAGACTTCAAGGAGGAGAAGAAGAAGGATAAAGCATCGACTGAAACCTCCGACTACACCCAAACCGAATCCCCTTCTCAACCCAATTCTAAGAGAAAAAGAGACGGGCAACTTTACGCTACTATCCAACGAAATCAAGCAATTTCACATGCCATACCCATCCAAGCTATCCCAAACACTCAAGTGGCACCCAACTCAACTTACCCAAATAAGAAACCATATCTTGGACCTCACCCTCGATGTAACACCTGTTTTTATCACCATCCCCTTACCTTACCTTGTCGACTATGTGCAACTTGTGGACGCTATGGTCATTTGAGCAAGGTTTGCCGCACCCCTCAAAACCAAATCTCTCCCCCTACTCAAAACATGATCCAAACCTATCAACCTCAATACCCCATGTTCCCATATGTTCGAGCTTGTTTCAATTGTGGCGACCCTACCCACTTTAGAAACACGTGCCCTCGATTGGTTAACATCATAAACTCAAGCTCAATCAAACACAGTTAACCAAGTAAATCAAGAAAACCCAATCACTAGTGTCACACCCCGACCCGCAACGGAAAAGGTGACCGGGGCATGATTGGGTTATCATCAAAGCTCATGACATTTATTATACGTTTCATATTCATTAATACACTTTAATGGAGAATTACAATCAATATTACAACATGTCCTAAATATCAATCTAGGCTTCATTGTTTTCTTCTAAGGCATTTCCTATGTTTTCCTTGCTTCATCCTGTTCACCTGTATCATGTGTAAAAGGGTTTTTGGATCAACAAAAAGTTGGCGAGTGAATCCTATGGAAAACATTTGAACAAGTTTATTTAATTGATTATAAAATAAGTGCATAACCACACATGAGTAAAAATAGATGTAAACTTATTCACCAATCAAATTAATATTAAACAATACACACATGAACAATAATAGATCGTTTAGAGGCACGCGTTGCTCAACTCGTCTCTCACGAGGAACTGATGGGCCTAATGAATGAATTGCATAAACTGGACAATATGAAATACATAACTACAAACAATATAAACTCAATAATACACACATGAACAATAATGGATTTGTTTTGAGGCACGCGTTGCTCAACTCGTCTACCACGAGGAACTGATGGGCTTAATGAATGACTTTCATATAGGTTGACAAAATGAAATACATAACCACAACAATATAAACAATCTAAGTTTAGATCACAATATGGTATGGCACAAGTTTAAATAAACGAGTTAATTATTTTGTGACACATGACATACCCCAAAACGTGTAATTAAAAAGGGGGAGTTGTAAGATTCACTCACAGTGGGTGCGTTCGGTTGATGATGTTGAATGCACGCGAAGTGGTTTTAATCACGAGTGAAATTAACCTAGATAAATAGCATTATGGTTCGGTAAGTAAACGGATTTTATTAATCCATTTTAGTAGGATTGTTGGGTGTATTTTTGTGAGTTTAAGGCTATTTTCTAACCTTAAAAATGTTATTTTTAAGTATTTTTAATTGATTTTTAATTAAAATAAATAAATAAATAAAAATAATAAAAAAAGTTCACTTTTTTGACCGTTGACCGTTGACCATTGACTGTTGACTTTGACCGGTTCGTATGCGTGTATGTGTGCGCTGAGTGAGGCTCGAACCCGAGACCTCCCGTACGCGTGCACGCAGCTCTACCAACTGAGCTACGTGTCTAACCCGAAATATTTCTGTTTTTAATTATATTTATATATTAATTAGATTAATCCGAAAATCAACTTATTTCTAAAAAGATTTTAATCAGTGACTCGGTGCGCTCCACAGGTCTCGAACCCGGGACCTGTGGGTTGAGTTAACACACAGTCCACCGCTGGACTGTGTGTCTAACTTGTTAAATAATCCAATTTATATTATACTTATGAACAAACTTCGTTATTTCATTTCTACCTTGTTTTAAAAAGTTAGATAATTGTCCGAATCGGTGCAGTAGACCGGACTCGAACTCGTGACGTGTGTTTAAACATTCACACAGTCCACCGCTGGACTGTGTGTCTATCTTGGTTATTATTCCAGTTATTATTAAACTTAACATGTACAGCGGTGACTCCGGTTCGGTTAACAAAAAAGACATTTTTATTAAGGCAAGCATGCGTGGGACAAGATTCGAACTCGAGACGTTTACGTGTTTAATGTGCACACAGTCCACTGCTGGACTGTGTGTCTAACCCGAGCTATTTCTTGATTTAAATGAAACTTATATGTTACCGAAACTTCGTCTTCTTCGTCAGTTTTAACTAGAAACGATGACTAACTGGTTCGAAGTTTTAATCATGTTCGTTAGCGTGTTTCAGTTAATTACAGGTGAGATATAAAAAAAGAAAGAGAAATTAGGCGTAAGGTATACCGACTGGACTTCTCTGTTCTCCGGCAGAACTCCGGTGACAGCAAAAGATTCCGGCGTCGTGTGTCTTGCGGCAGAGAGTCTTCAGCAAGCTTGAAAAGGATGTGGGTGACTTCGGTATAAGCTCAGGGGGTTCAGTAAGGCTCAGGAGTGAAGGGTTCGGTTTTCCGGCGATGTGCAGAAGTTTTCCGGCGAATGGAATTATGTCGGGTAAAGGTGCGGTTTTGAGCGAAAAAGCTTGCAGAGGTTTGAGGGGGTATTTATAAGGCAGGTTATCGATGAATTTGGTCCAATTTCCGACTTGATTCAAAGTCATTATGTTTTCCGGCGATTATAGTTTATGTCGCGGACTCAGGCGTCGGTTATAATCGATGTCCTAGTAAATATTTACGTTATAACTGAAGATATCGTAATTTCTTGGCGAGTTAGTCGGGATTTCCGACGACTGAAATTTGGGCGCCGGTTTTTGAATTTGGGAATCATGATATGAATTAATTGATTCTAATAATTAACAAGAAACACTAGTGGCGCAGTGGTTGAGTGTATGTGTGTTAAGTCTGCTGAACCGGTTACTGACCCGGGTTCGAAACCCGGCAGAACCATTTTATTTTTATTTCATTATTTTTAACAATTTTTCAAAAGCAAATTATATATTCCAATATAATAATTAATTATGTATCGTTTAAAATTAATTTGGGCATTAAATACGCCACGAAATTTTAAACTGATTGTTCGGTTAATAAACGGAGCGGGTTTAGTAAAATCTGTTTTTTGAGGGATGTTACAACTAGGCCGCCAGCAAGAGGAAGAGTTTTCAACATCAACCCCAATCCTGACGAAGATAATGACGGCCCAAACGAAACCACCCAACTAGTCCTCTTCACCGGAAATCAAGATTCAACTCCAATCGTTTAGTTTTATGTTTTTCTTATGTTTTAGAATTACATAGAACCAATCATAACTTAAGGATAAAGCCAATGAAAATTTGACGAGAATATGGTGGATACGCCGCTGGTACTTCCTATATATAAGTATTCTTGTCAAAGGATCGGAGGCATTATCAGGCGGTTATGAGAGGTTCCATGTATAAACTGTTTGAGTGATTATTGTTTATTATTTTCGGTACATGCAATACGATCGGCTCCGTTTGATTGAGCCTTGATCGCACAGACATTTTTCATTTTCAGTACATGCAATACGATCGGCTCCGTTTGATTGAGCCTTGATCGCACAGACATTTTTCATTATCAGTATCTTGTGGTTGTTGTGTTTGTTGTAGAGTCACATAGGACTAATCATAACTTGCGGATAAAGTCAATGAAAATTTGAAGAGAATATGGTGGATACGCCGCTGGTACTTCCTATATATAAGTATTCTTGTCAAATGATCGGAGGCATTATCAGGCGGTTATGAGAGGTTCCATGTATAAACTGTTTGAGTGATTATTGTTTATTATTTTCAGTACATGCAATACGATCGGCTCCGTTTGATTGAGCCTTGATCGCACAGACATTTTTCATTTTCAGTACATGCAATACGATCGGCTCCGTTTGATTGAGCCTTGATCGCACAGACATTTTTCATTATCAGTATCTTGTGGTTGTTGTGTTTGTTGTAGAGTCACATAGAACTAATCATAACTTGTGGATAAAGTCAATGAAAATTTGACAAGAATATGGTGGATACGCCGCTGGTACTTCCTATATATAAGTATTCTTGTCAAAGGATCGGAGGCATTATCAGGCGGTTATGAGAGGTTCCATGTAGGATTTAGTATGTTTTGGTTGAAGTTTGTTCATCATACATTTCAGTGTATTCAATTTCATCATTTATAGAAGTTGAGCTATGTCTCACTTCCACAATGACTAACCTCTCCATCATAACAAACGAGAGAGGTACTGTCATCATTCAAACATGTATACTTTCAGAATTTAGACTCAAGTTGTGGTTGTTGTGTTGTTTATGTTTTATAGTCACATAGGACTAATCATAATTCACTGATAAAACCAATGAAAATTTGACAAGAATATGGTGGATACGCCGCTGGTACTTCCTATATATAAGTATTCTTGTCAAAGGATCAGAGGCATTGTCAGGCGGTTATGAGAAGATCTATGTAGGATTTAGTAGTTTCTTGGTAACTAATCATAACTTGCGGATAAAACCAACGAAAATTTGACAAGAATATGGTGGATACGCCGCTGGTACTTCCTATATATAAGTATTCTTGCCAAAGGATCAGAGGCATTATCAGGCGGTTATGAGAAGTTCCATGTAGGATTTAGTATTGTCTTGGTTGAAATTTGTGTTACATTCATATCATCTCGCCATTTAAAGAAATTGGATTGTGTTCTATTTCTACATAAACTAACCTCTCCATCATAACGAACGAGAGAGGAACTGTCACCATTCAAACATGTATGCTATCAGAATGTGGACTCAAATATTGGTTGTTGTGTTTATTTATGTTCTAGAGTTATATCATAGAACCAATCATAACTCACTGATAAAACCAATGAAAATTTGACAAGAATATGGTGGATACGCCGCTGGTACTTCCTATATATAAATATTCTTGTCAAAGGATCAGAGGCATTGTCAGGCGGTTATGAGAAGTTCTATGTAGGATTTAGTAATTTCTTGGTAACTAATCATAACTTGTGGATAAAAACCAACGAAATTTGACAAGAATATGGTGGATACGCCGCTGGTACTTCCTATATATAAGTATTCTTGTCAAAGGATCAGAGGTATTGTTAGACGGTTATGAGAAGTTCCATGTAGGTTGTAGTATTAGAAGTTTTGCTTTAGGATATAACCATATCCTTCCAAACATATCAAAACTCTTACGCATGATATCATATTTAGCGAATCAACTCTGCTTATCAATATTTTACCGTAGGCAACAAAAAGCGATTCCTGTAACAGGGTACTTAACCCTTACAAGGGACGTTACCGCCTCAAACAAAATTTAAACTCTTACACTTTTTCTAAGTATGTAACTGTCAAACTAAACACCATCATTTTTAGTTAAATATATCACTACTTAAATTTCGGGACGAAATTTCTAAAAAGCAGGGGATACTGTAACAT
Organism: Scalesia atractyloides; assembly: GCA_947069175.1. Taxonomy (NCBI): domain Eukaryota; kingdom Viridiplantae; phylum Streptophyta; class Magnoliopsida; order Asterales; family Asteraceae; genus Scalesia; species Scalesia atractyloides. The sequence continues at coordinate 18,408 of CAMTDV010000205.1, forward strand.
CCGTAAAAAATCGGATTTACCAAACCCGCTCCGTTTATTAACCGAACAATCAGTTAAAAATTTCGTTGCGTATTTAATGCCCAAAATAATTTTAAACGATACATAATTAATAAGTATATTGGGTTATAAAAGTTTTATTTGAAAAAGTATTGAAATTAATGAAATAAAAATAAATTAGTGCTGCCGGGTTTCGAACCCGGGTCAACCAGCGAGTCAGCCAAGCCTTAACCCTCAACCCTCCAACCACTGCGCCACTTATGATTCTTGTTCAATATTGAAGACAATTAATTCATAACATGAATATCGAATTCAAAACCGACGCGCCTATTTGCAGTCGTCGGATATCTCGCCAATATTTGACGGTTTCTTCAGTTTTAACGTAAACTTTAACTATGACATCGGTTATAACCGACGTCTGAACCCGCGACGCAAGTCATAACCGCCGGAAAACGTAATGACTTTGAATCAAGTCTGAAATCCGACTCTATACATCTCGATTCCTCCCTATAAATTCACCCACAATCCACTGGTAGCCTTTTCGCTCAAAACCGCACCCTTTCTCGACGAAAATTCACTCGCCGGAAAATACCTGCAAATCGCCGGAAAACCGAGCCTTTCACTTCTGAGCCTTACTGAACACCCAGAACTTATACCAAAGCCACCTACACTCACCTCAAGCTCCCTGAAGACTCTCTGCCGCAGGACACACATCGCCGGAATAATCTGCTGTCACCGGAGTTTCGCCGGAGAAACAGAGGAGTTCAGTTCGGTATACCTTACGCTTAATTTTTCATTCTTTTTATTTATCTCACCTGTAATTAACCTCAAAACACTAAAAGAACATGATTAAATCGACGAATCAGTCGGACTCCGATTCTGGTTTAGTCTAACGAAGAAGACAAAGTTTACCGTTGTTTAAAGCGGTGGACTGTGTGCAAATAAAACACGCAAACGTCTCGAGTTCGATACATGTCCCACGCATACTCGCCAACTTTTTGTTGATCCAAAAACCATTTTTACACATGATACAGGTGAACAGGATGAAGCAAGGAAAACATAGGAAATGCCTTAGAAGAAAACAATGAAGCCTAGATTGATGTTTAGGACATGATCTAATATTGATTGTAATTTTTCCCATTAAAGTGTATTAATGAATATGAAACGTTAAAATAAATGTCATGATCTTTGATGATAACCCAATCATCCCGATCACCTTTTCCGCTGCGGGTCGGGGTGTGACACACATGGCCAATGTTGATAGGCATTGATGAGGGCAAACAAACATATGTCATCCGGTATCGAGTTATTAACGACATGTCTTTAAACTAAACATAAACCCTTTTTCGTTAAGTAAAACTGTGAACTCGCCGGCTTAATCGCTGATACACTTTTCTGCATGCTTGCAGGTCGTTAGATAATCATTGCATGGGAACTTACAGTCTGGGGAGCTTGAAGTGTCATGAGGCGTGTTACTTAATTGCGATTAATAAAACTTTACGCTTTATAACATGTTATCTTCGATTTTTTTTTGAGATGTTTACATTTGTTTCCGCTGAATACATACTATGTTTGAAATGATTTATTTGGAATTCACTATTCATGTTGGACATGATGACCTTGTCTTTGAATATTTATTATTAGTTCGACATTATTAGTGACTAGATCCTGGTATGTCACATGCCTCGCGGTAAAACTCTGCATGTGGATTTTAAGGGTGTGACAACTAAGATGATAATTTAGGACAAACCTGAAGAACTAAAATGGTAATTTACGCGAATAATAGTAATAACCTAGGGTAAAAAAGATTTTGAATCACAAATAAATCAATCAAATTCGAAAAACTTGGTAATAAAGAAAACTACTGCTATCGACTCCAACGGTCATCGCGCACAACACAAAATCACGCACACTCTTTCCTATTTATGAACCCTAAAAACCCTGATTTGATCATAATCAACGGGCAATTTCTTTTGAAAAAACAAGAGTTGGGGTTTAGGGTTTCTCGTTCAAATTGCGCACTACAAAACCCTTGGTTGATTACTGGTTCTGAGCGGGCTTAGGGTTTTTCCAATCATCTTGATCCAGCCGAGATCACTAGATATACTTACCGGTAACGTTCAATTGCACGGTAAGAACAAGCGTTATTTCATTTAATCTGACGTTTTCTTGGTCTGCCTTAGTATCAGTTAATCTCTTTTGCAGAGATAAACGAATCTTTGACACAAATATAACCATTTTGATTGAAAATTTTGAGTAATAAAGACAAATGCAAGTTTCGGGTTTTTCGGTCAATGTACACATCCTCTCAGCTCTCTTTTCATATCTTCTTTTTTCTTCCATGTGTTGTTTAGACTTTGGTTGTTTTAACATTTCTTTTCTTTTGCAGTGAGATTTTCGTTTGTTCAATTCACTGGTTTTTTTCTGTTTTTGTTTTTGTTTTATATTTTCTATTTTATTTTATTTTGACATTTTATTTAATGAAGATACTTATGTTCTCAATATTTTCCATTATTTTTAAAGTTGATTTTCTAAACTTATTTGATATTGTAGTTTTCTGAAGAGTTTGCTTTTGATACAAACTGTTGTACCTTTCTTGTTTAATATAGTGTTTTACAAGACTGAACTCACATGTGAGAACATGTAATCCCGTTCTTCAACACCTAAAAACCCATTTCAATTGTTTTGTACTTTGAGGCTTGTACTTTGCAGTTGTTTGGGTGTACCTAGGTTGTTATTGTAACGTGGGTTGCTTTCTTGATGGGAGTTCTTTCTTCTGGTATTATTTTCATCATGTTATTTCATGGTAATGAGATTTTTTAGATATTTTTTTTAATTTGACAGTTTTTTATGTATTTTACATGACTGAACTCACTTTCGAGAACTAGGAATGCCGTTACTAGAACACCTAAAAGCCCACTAAACATGTCATTGTACTTTGAGGCTTGTACTTTTGCTGTTGATTGGGTGACGAAGGCTGTGAATGTAACGTGGATTGCTTTCTTGATAAAGTCCTTTTCTTGATATTCTATTTATTGATTTTTTTTATTGTTATTTTCATATGTTTATTTCTTGGTAATGAGATTTTTTATATGATGTAATAGCTTTGTTGTTTGACAGTTTTATATGGTATTTTTACATGATTGAACTCACATTCGAGAACTAGTAATGCCGCTACTAGAGCACCTAAAAGCCCTATATCAACTTGTCTTTGTACTTTGAGGCTTGTACTCTGCGGTTGATTGGGTGATGAAGGCTGTTGGCTGTAGCGTGGATTGCTTTCTCGATAAAGTTCTTTCTCTTGATATTCTATTTTTGATGACTTTTATTGTTATTTTCTTATGTTTATTTCTTGTTAAAGAGATTTTTTTATATGATGTAATATCTTTATTGTTTAACAGTTTTATATGGTATTTTTACATGATTGAACTCACATTCGAGAACTAGTAATGCCGCTACTAGAGCACCTAAAAGCCCTATATCAACTTGTCTTTGTACTTTGAGGCTTGTACTTTTGCGGTTGATTGGGTGACGAAGGCGGTTGGCTGTAGCGTGGATTGCTTTCTCGATTGGGTGATGAACCCTAAAAACCCTGATTTGATCATAATCAACGGGCGATTTCTTTTGAAAAAACGAGATTTGGGGGTTAGGGTTTCTCGTTCAAACTGCGCACTACAAAACCACACCACACCTCACATCGGTTGTTTCAGATATCTGGTATTTTTACATGATTGAACTCACATTCGAGAACTAGGAATGCCGCTACTAGAGCACCTAAAAGCCCTATATCAACTTGTCTTTGTACTTTGAGGGTTGTACTTTTGCGGTTGATTGGGTGACGAAGGCTGTTGGCTGTAGCGTGGATTGCTTTCTTGACAAAGTTCTTTCTCTTGATATTCTATTTTTGATGATTTTGATTGTTATTTTCATATGTTTATTTCTTGGTAATGAGGTTTTTTTATATGATGTAATAGCTTTTGTGGTTTGACAGTTTTTATGGTATTTTACATGATTGAACTCACATTCGAGAACTAGGAATGCCGCTACTAGAGCACCTAAGAGCCCTATATCAACTTGCCTTTGTACTTTGAGGCTTGTACTTTTGCGGTTGATTGGGTGACGAAGGCTGTTGGCTATAGCGTGGATTGCTTTCTTGACAAAGTTCTTTCTCTTGATATTCTGTTTTTGATGATTTTTAATGGTATTTTCATATGTTTATTTCTTGGTAATGAGGTTTTTTTATATGATGTAATAGCTTTGTTGTTTGACAGTTTTATATGGCATTTTTACATGATTGAACTCACATTCGAGAACTAGGAATGCCGCTATTAGAGCACCTAAGAGCCCCATATCAACTTGTCTTTGTACTTTGAGGCTTGTACTTTTGCGGTTGATTGGGTGACGAAGGCCGTTGGCTGTAGCGTGGATTGCTTTCTCGATAAAGTTCTTTCTCTTGATATTCTATTTTTGATGATTTTGATTGTTATTTTCATATGTTTATTTCTTGGACTTTTGATTTAATGTAATAGCTTTGTGGTTTGATAGTTATATATGGAATTATACAAGATTGAACTTACATTCGAGACCTAGGAATGTCGTTACTAGAGCACCTTAAAGCCCATATCATTTTGTCTTTGTACTTTGAGGTGTGTACTTTGCGGTTGATTGGGTGACCGAGGTTGCTATTATAGCGTCAATTGCTTTCTTTATAGTTCCTTTTGTTGATATTCTGTTTTTGATGATTTTGACTGTGTTTTATTATCAATTTTTTTTGGCAATGGTTGTTTTATATGGATTACATTGGCTTTGCTCTTACTTTTGTAATTTTTTTGATCAAGTTGTGCTGTTCAACACACCCATCTTAATGTCTTTTTTTTGATATAGTTTACTTATGTGTTGATCTTTACTTTCTTTGTTTTTCTTTCTTTATAACGAGATTTGCTTTTTTACATTTTTACCAACTTTTTTTGTTTTCAAATTCCCTGCTTGTTTTGATTTTAACCCTATACGTTTGTGAGGTTACTTATTCTCCCAATCTTTTATGCTGTTTTATTGTTTCTTAGTTTGACTTTTAAGCTTATCTAATTTAGTGTTTTTGTATGAAGGTTGATTCTTTGAAGGTAACTTGGCTTACATCTAGATATTTCCTATATCGATTTTTTGCTACCAATCTACGCATTAATTTCAACCCTTATATGCCTTACATCTGACCCGTATATTCGTAATTTTGAGGCTTAGCTTGTATGATAACGATGATGAGGTTAGCTGCCTTTGTAACAATAGATGTTTGTACGTGGTAATCATGTTTTTTTCAAAAAATAAATCTTTATATGTTCTTCTAAAGTCAGTTTTGGACATCACACACTGTAAGTAGGTAGCTTTTTATTCCAGGAATTATTTTGTTTTGTCTTCTTGATAGAGGTGGCAGGCCTGGCCCAGAGGGAGGGAGGAGTTTTGTTGATCTGGTGGTTGCACTTTGGGTTAAAAAGGGTGGGGGATAGTAGTCACGTGTTCGACTCCCAAAAGATCTGATGTATCTTGTTTCCATATTTTTTTTCTTTATGCTTTTCCCCCATTTTGTTTTTCTATTGTTTCTTCTTATTGTTTTTTTTAGGGGAGAAATCTTCTTACCGGTTTTCTAATTTTAAACAGGCCAAATGGTGAGTTGAGTAATGGGTCAAAACGGTCAAGGTTTTATGTGCCGCCAACCTAGAATCACTTTCTTATGCATTTGTTTGAAATTTTCAATCTAAAAATAGGCCTTCAAGAAACCTTGAAGAATTTGAGTACACTTCATATTGGTTCCGATCTGTTTGACCCAACTCTTTTTATTTAAACCCTTTAGCCTTTTTTCTACTTGACTTGTTATAAATGTAAGGTATACATGGGCTGGAATTGCCACCTTACAGATTTATGTGTAGGTTTGTGACAGGGCTACGCTGTATTTATATACTCTTGGGGAGATGGTTTAGTCGCTTAAACCAATAAGGATGTAAAGGGCTTCCTCTCTGGGTAACTAGACATTCCCATGGTCAATCAACTGCCAAGAGGCTAGTTTGAATCATCATGTTTGTGTCTGGGTATATTTTGTTGATTTTATTAATGATCTGTCTCCCACAGTTAATCCGTTTTTATTATTGTTTATTTGCCTAAATAGGAACCTACCGACATCGGTTTTGTACCCAATGGCTGTTGGTGCGTCACCAGCTGGACCCACTTTCACAGTTGATGCGTATGAGAAGCCACTGTATTCTGTTCCAGAGTTCTCTTCATTTGGGCAGCTTACTACGATTCTTCGATTGGACATAATCTTACAAAATAAAACTTGTTAACTGTTTTTAGAGGTGACAGTATTGATCATTAGATGATGAACTGGTCGACGGCGGATTTGTTACATTTTATCTCTTAACAGAAAAAAGTAGCGAATAACTCGGGTCGAATGGGATGAAGTGGTTGAAAAAACGCCCTGTGAGCGTTATAAGGCATAAAAACCACCTAAATAATTTTATTCAAGAAAATAAGCTATTTTTAAATAATACATTAATCATACTTTGATACTACTTATTTATAAAAAAATGCTGGGTAATCCAATCCCACTGGCTTGGCTCCTTACCCGAGCCGCCTGTTTTTCATCTCCTAAATGTTTTTCATGCATATTGGCTGATTTTTGTGTTCTTGTATGTTCATATCTGCAACAATCCTCAGTGCCGGTGGAGCTAGCTGAACCTGATACATATGGTCAAACATTTGTGCCGTTTGAGAAACCGAAAGTGCTCTTCGCTCAGCTGTTAGAGATTTTCCTACATGTTGAAGTTTATCAACAAAGAGGTAATAACTTCTCATCTCATGTGATTAAAAAGTACTAGATTTGGAAAGTTTGACCCATTTACTCGGGTTACATAAGGAGTATAAATAGAGATGATTACAGATAAATATGGAAATCTCTATTCTAAAGCTAAGCAATAAGTCTAGGCTAACATTATTCTAATTATCATAAGTCTCAGCTGATTGTCAGGGCTGATTGTTAGTTTAATATCATATTTACACTTAATTATATAACAATAGGGATTGTGGACAATGCGCTTGAGGTCAACCCAACCCAACCCAATCCGTAAAAAAATTACCAGTTTCGACGACCTCAACCCATTTTTCTTGTTTCTAGACCTGCGTGACTTGACTACTCTCCTCCTCTATCAAAATCATTTCATGAGTTTCACTTAACTGATATATAAGTCCCCAGACTTTATTTTTAACAAGTTTCCCTTTTTATTTGGTTTTGCGTGATCAAGTCCCTAAATTTATAAGAACCTTAAAAATATGCCCCTTTTGCATAAGTAGGTCACTAAAGCTGTATAGAATACAGGATGCAACAATCAGACAAACTGGTAAGTAAACGTTTCATATTCAAGCTTTATAACCTAGGTCCTTCTAGAGCAAATTTGGGTATCACACAACCTAAGCAGCAGAGTTTTTTTTCCCACAAATTATCCTCTTTCGCCTTTTTGGTAGAGGTGGCCGAATGGCTGGTTTAGCAATGGGTCAAATCCGTCAAAGATTAAGTGTGGGTTAGAACATGTTGGCCAACATGCAATCACTCTTTTTATCCATTTCTTTGAAAATTAAAATTCATAAGATGCAAAATATTACTTAACATTTTTTTTTATCAAAAGTAATCTGGATCTTTTGGTAAGAAAAGCATTTTAAGAAGTTTGTAAAAATTTGAGTACACTTCGTATGGCCTCCAGTCCGTTTGACCCATTTGACATGTTTTTTTTAGTATGACCCTATAGCTTAATCGATTTGATATGTCAGATGTAAGATGGCCTTTCTTACTATTTGTTTTTTTGTTTCTGAAGAATCATTGGTAAAAAGCCTACTGCTCTTGATGTGCCACCAGTGGGGCCTACTTCCACAGTTGATGCATATAAGCAACTAGTATATTATATTTTCAGTATTTTTCTTTTTTGAGCAGCTTTTTAAGGTTCTTCGATTGAGCATAAGATATAAACTACAAACTTGTTTCCTGTTTTTAGTGGGGGCAATATCGACCATTTGGTAATGATTAGTGGGGGACTCGGGCTTGTACTTTATCTCTAGCAAAAAATAGCTTAAAATGAAACGGGTTGATAAATACCCAATGAGTATTATAATGTATAAACCTTCCTCAATCACTCTAATAAGAAAATAGATTCGTTATGAAATAGATCAATGTCTGTAATCATACTTAGGCCAACCCAACCCGGCCTGTTTTGGCCCGGATCTCTATTTGTTTTTCTTTCATGTTGGCTTTTCATCGTGTTCTTGTATGTTGGTTCAAACCTGTAACAGTCTTCAGCCCCCATAGCTAATAGAAGCTGAAACAGAATATGCAGTAAATGCTTTGAACTACATATTCGACACGGTGTTCCAAGACAACTGAATAAATACCATACTGGGGCACTTACTGGAAGATGTAAGCTTAATTTAGAAAAAAAAAGTTGCTTTTCAAGTATATTATATAATTAAATAAATAAAAATATCTCAGCTTAATCATCGATGCCTGGTTTTAGGTTGTTGCTGTTGATGCTTTGAAGCAGAAGAATTTGCTGAGGTGGCAACCAAGCCATTGAAATCTCTACCTATGATTCGATGGTCAAGCTTTGTGCTATTTGAGCAATCATAATGGGTTCCAAGTCCCAACTCAGTTGCTTGTTGGCATATTTTAAAATGTGTTGAAGTTTATTCTCAAAGAGATAATAACTTCTCATTATTAGCGTGTATATTATTTTAGGATAATATATTAGAAGATTAGTATCATGTATTATTTGTGTTTATCTGTTTCCTATTTTAGCTCATAAGAAGTCGGTCCTAGTCCTGTATATATATTTTAGATATTACTGAATAAGAGATCAAGGAATTACGATTACCTTTATGGTATCAGAGCTTTCAAGCTCTAAACCCTAGTTCTTCACAGATCCCAGACTACGAGTCTGCTGCCCCAGCCTTCTTTTATTCGTTTTTTTCCGAACTCGTATCATCTTCACAGATCAGCCATGGTCGATACCAAGCAAACTGATGTTGGTTCATCATCCGACCCTAAAACACCTACTCTCCATCCTGTTTACACTGTTACAAACATCCAGAACAAGGTGTGGGTTCTGGATGGTACCAAGGTCACTTATTCGTCTTGGGTGAAACTGTTTCAGTTGACTGCTCGTGGTTACAAGGTAACAAACCACATCGATGGCGCCCTTCCACTAGAAAAAACTGATCCTGACTACGAGTCATGGATGGAGATCGATGCCATTGTTCTGCAGTGGATTTACAGTACCCTCTCCGACGATCTCCTGGTTCGTGTTCTTGAAACTGACTCTACTGCTTTAGAGGCCTGGTTATGCATCAAAGGCCTGTTCACCAACAACAAAGGATCTAGGGCAGCCACCCTAGAACATCAGTTTGTTAATCTGACTCTGAAATCCATGCCATCTCTCGACGCCTATTGCCAACGATTAAAAGATATTGCTAATCAACTGGCTGATGTTGACCAACCGGTCTCCAATCAGCACCTCATCCTTCAATTAGTTAGGGGCCAACCATCTGAATTTGACACAACTGCAAGCATCATCAACAAGGAAATTCCTACATGGGAAGAGGCTGTTAGTTTGCTTCAGTCTGATCAGCAGCGACAAGAGGCACGGGAATCCCTTTTAATGCTTCAGCCGTCTCGTCAAACATCATGACTATCTCTGAAGATCAGCAACCACCACACCGCAGGCAGCAGCAACAGCCTACACGCGGAGGTGGTGGCTCATACAGGGGCGGCGGCAGGAGTAACCGTCGCGGCGGTGGTTCGGGTCAACAACAGCAGCGTAACAGCAACAGGCAATATGGACAGCAAAATTCTGGATCTTCAGGTTCTTCGGGTCAGCCCAATTACAATGGGTCCTGGCCCAATAACAACAGTAATCGGCGATCAAATGGGCCCATGGGTCCTTGGCCAAACTGGTGGATGGCCCAATCCCAGCCCCATGGTATCCACCACCACCCTGCCCATACCCGACGATGCCAGGGTGGGCTTCCCCTTGGCCTCAAGGTTTTGGCTCACAGCACAACCAGTCCCAATCACCAGCAGCCCAAACACCTCAGGCGCATTTAACAGAAATGAACCCAATGGATCTTCAGGCCCTTGCTGATGCTTTTCAGGTCCTAAATGTTCAAGAAACTGATGATGGTGAAGACCATGGGATATGGACACTGGTGCTACTAATCACGTCACTGGGGACCAAGGTAAAATCTCTTTTTTCCATGATTTTTGTCCTATTAAATTTGTTAAAGTTGGTGATGGTAATCGAGTACCAATTCACGGATCCGGTAACACCACCATTACCTCACCTGCCAAACACTTTGTCCTTAACAACGTTCTTTATTCACCACACATCGTCAAAAACCTTATATCTGTCAAACAATTCACTAAAGATAACAATGTTTCTGTGGAATTTGATCCGTATGGTTTTCTGTGAAGGACTACAAGAGTGGGAAGATCCTAACCAGGCATGATAGCTCCAGCCCACTTTATCCTCTCACCAAGAACACTGCTTCAGCTTCCGCTTTTGTTGCTTCATCTTCATCAACCGATTTTTGGCATGATCGTCTTGGACATCCAGCACATCATATTATGGATTTTTTTCATTCTAGTCATTTAATTTCGTGTAATAAGCGATCACGATCGCTCGTTTGTCATTCATGCCAATTGTCGAAACATAAACGATTACCATTTGCTAATTCAACTTCGTCTACTTTATTACCATTTAATATTTTTCATTGTGATTTGTGGACGTTGCCCGTTCTTAGTAAATCTGGTTACAAATATTATATGGTGTTGATTGATGATTACACTAATTTTTACCTGGGTTTTTCCATTGAAATACAAATCTGAAACTTTTTTCAAATTTGCCCAATTCCATAAATATGTTAACCCAATTTCACATTGATATTAAGTCGTTCCAATGCGACTTAGGGGGTGAATTTGACAACACAAATTTTCGAAATTTTGCTACGTCAAATGGTCTTCACTTTAGGTTTTCATGCCCACACACTTCCCAACAAAATGGGAAGTCCGAACGCATGATTCGTCGTCTAAACGAAATCATGTTCTGTCTCTTAACTCAAGCTTCGCTTCCATCCAATTTCTGGTCGAAGCGCTTCATACAGCTTCCTATCTTCATAACATCCTACCGTCCGCCAAACTACGGTTTATAACCCCAATGGCTTCTCTCTATGGTCGTCAACCTGATTTCGACCACCTCCGGGTCTTCGGATGCACATGTTATCCGAACACGTCCTCAACCCGACCCCATAAATTAACCCATCGGTCCTCCCTTTGCGTTTTCCTTGGATACCCCGCTCATTTTCGGGTTATCGGTGTCTCAACCTTTCTACCGGAAAGGTAATCCTCTCACGGCACGTCACTTTTGCGGAGACCGTGTTCCTGTTTTCTAAACCCTCCTCATCTGTAGACCATACCTTTCTAGAAAGTGACATCTCACCACTTCTTTCACCACCTACATCTTTTCCGCATGCCCCACACACCCCTACGGATCCACCATCTCCTAACCAGCCTGAACCCAACTCTTCTCCGCCAAACTCGCCCTCTCCTACATCGCATCAGCAGCCTCCCTCACCTATTACCTACCAGCGACGAAACAAAAACCTTCCCCCACCAAAACCTGTCTACACCAGCCCTTCTACCCAGCCCGCTAACTCGGGTTCACCGTCTCCCACGTCTCCTGCAGCCCCTACACCTCCTCCGCCCCCTCCCCACCCAGACACCCGATGGTCACACGCACTCGTGATGGAACCATCAAAACAACACACCCTACACATTATATACTTCCGCAAACCAACCTATCTCACCGGTACCTAAATCCCATATTGATGCCCAATCGGATCCTAATTGGCTTGATGCTATGAAAACTGAATACAAAGCTTTACAGGATAATAATACATGGGAATTAGTGATTAGACCTTCGGATGCACATGTCATCCGTTGTATGTGGCTGTTTCGCCATAAGTTCAATGCTGATGGCACGTTGGAACGTTATAAGGCCCGCTTAGTTGTGAATGGGAAATCCCAGCAGGTTGGTATTGACTGTGATGACACTTTTAGCCCCGTCGTAAAACCATCCACTATACGCACTGTCCTTAGTCTTGCGGTTTCGCGGGGATGGCAAATAAATCAGTTAGATGTTAAAAATGCGTTTTTGCATGGTGATTTGAACGAAACTGTTTATATGCATCAACCACCAGGTTTTAAGGACCCTTCTAAACCACATCAGGTGTGTAAGCTACAAAAGTCTCTCTATGGCCTCAAGCAGGCCCCTCGGGCATGGTACCAACGGTTTGCAAAATTTATTACTTCTTGTGGTTTTATCAGCACGGTTAGTGACGCGTCCTTATTTGTCTACAAACACGGTAATCAAATGGCGTATCTTCTCTTATATGTAGACGATATTATACTCACAGCTTCCACTGATACATTACTTCATCAAATTATTGGCTCACTATCCAATGAATTTGCTATGACGGACTTGGGCTCTTTGCATCAATTTCTGGGTATCACGGTCACCCCTAAACAAGGTGGTATATTTTTATCGTAAGAGCATTACACACATGACATTATTGCTCGGGCTAACATGACAAACTGTAAGCCATGTGCCACACCTGTGGACACAGCTTATAAATTAAGTGCTTCATCTGGTCCCCCACTTTCAGATGGTTCATTATACCGTAGCCTTGCTGGTGCACTGCAATATCTTACGTTTACACGTCCTGACATTGCCTATGCAGTCCAACAAGTTTGTTTGTTTATGCATGATCCTCGTGAACACCATTTTCAATTTTTGAAGCGTATTCTACGTTATTTAAAAGGCACGAGTGATCAAGGTATTCTTATTCGTCCCTCCAAGTCTAATACTCTAATTGCATATTCAGATGCTGACTTGGGGGGATGTCCGGATTCCCGGCGTTCTACGTCAGGCTATTGTGTTTTTCTTGGCGATAATATTGTGTCATGGTCATCAAAACGGCAAGCTACCATTTCTCGTTCAAGTGCTGAGGCCGAATACCGTGGGGTAGCTAATGCCGTTGCTGAAACGAGTTGGTTGCGCAACTTATTGACAGAACTACATGTTCCGATTCGTACAGCCACTGTTGTCTACTGTGACAATATATCAGCCGTTTACTTATCTGAGAACCCCGTTCAGCACCAACGTACTAAACATGTTGAGTTGGATATTCATTTCGTACGCGAAAAGGTCAGAATTGGCGCAGTTCGGGTCCTCCATGTTCCTGCTGATTACCAATACGCTGATTTTTTACAAAAGGGCTGCCTCGTCAACTTTTCTGTCGTTTCAAGTCCAGCCTGTGCATTCAGCCTTCTTCCGCTCAGACTGAGGGGGTGTATTAGCGTGTATATTATTTTAGGATAATATATTAGAAGATTAGTATCATGTGTATTATTTGTGTTTATCTGTTTCCTATTTTAGCTCCTAAGAAGTCGGTCCTAGTCCTGTATATATATTTTAGATATTACTGAATAAGAGAATAAGAGATGAATAAGAGAATAAGAGATCAAGGAATTACGATTACCTTTACTCATCTCATGTTAGTAAAAAAAAAATACCAAAGTTGGCAATTTTGACCCATTCGTCTCATGTTACTAAAGGGTATTTTTAGTGCGTCAAATCTTCTAAATCGGTCCTTTTTCTAAACAGAGTTGGGTATTATTGAGATAATATATATGTTGTAATCATCTTTACCACCTCGAATTAAACTCATTTCATGTTTTTGATTGCGCTGGTACATAAGTTCATGGACTTTTTTTTACATGAATATTTACAACAAAAAAAATCCCCCGACTATACTTTTTAACAATTTTTTTTTCGTGATCAAGTCCCTAAACTTATAAGGATTCTACAAATATGTGCCTTTTAAATTATAGGTTCCTAACATGAATATTAAGTTACTAATTTAATAATTTCATTCTATCGTACGAGGTGACCCAAAAGTGGTTGATACACTTATTTTCTATTAAGTAGCAAACACCGGTCAACCTGATTTGTTTACAGGAAGAGCAATTACGGACAAAAACATATTCTATTTGCTTATGATGTAGGTTGCATGGTGTTTGCAAAGAGAATCCCTAGGCCCCACTCATTGGAAGTAGACTTGGATGATCTTTATATCGTACAAGCGGTGGCAACTTGGTGTTATATGACCATGACTTGTAGAGGTAAGTCGTCTAAAGTTTAAGGTTTTTTACCGTTAAAAGTGGCTGATACACTTGTAACCTGTAAACTGTGTACATGAGTGTTGACTGTTGATTAAATTTTTACCAAAACATCAAAATAAATTAAGGCACTGCTTCAAAGCAGTATTATTAAAACAAATATATCTTGCAAGGATATGACTCGTGATTACCTCAAAGCCACCATGCCTTTTGAATAGGCTTCAACCAATCTGGAGTACTTGTGAGCCATTTCTCATTTATATTTACTACAAAGTTTTTGTTGAATATCAATTTGGTTTTAACTTCTTATAGAAGAAACCTACGTAATCGAGATCTATTATTGTGAACCGTTTGCTTGGAGTAATTCCAACATATTTGGGCAAAATAACATCACTTGTATGTATATCTGTATGCATGCAAAAAAAAATGACTCATGTCAATATACCATTAATATATTCGTCCACCGAACGGGTATAGAACTAGTTAGTTATGATATTACGATGATCTTTAATCTCAATCTGCATTGCATTGCATTATATATATATATATATATATATATATATGTATAATATAAACTTTTTTTATAACTTACCAAACTCTACAAGCTATTTAGTCATAAGACAAATACAAAGAGTTTCTTAAGAAACACATGATGATAATGTGTCTTTTCACGTATGACGTTAGTGGAGACGCGAAATTTAATAGAAAGAACTATTACATCAAACTATTTTTATATAATTAAATTCTTATTTTGAAACTTCTTTCAAGATAGTCAAATCTTAGGAAATGAAAATTGACAACCTAAAGTTAAAAAATAAGATGACCAAATAAATATTTAAATTATAGAATCCACGACACATGATTTTCACAATCAAAACAAGATCATTAAAATCACAAATTTAGTAAAAAGCCATCAAAGTCAAATCAAGGCTAAATATGCGAGAATTTGAGTCTCACAGCGAGACAAACAACATATAGAGTCTGTCACAATGGAGTCCAGTTACCTCATTTTAGCCCATATGTTTATGAGTTTCGTAACCTCAAAACATATCAAAGTTATGTTCGTTTATAGTTGGGTTCTAACTAGTTTGCATTAAATATAGTTGGTCAAAATAGGATTATGCCAGTTTTTAGATGAGGTTCGTATTACTTTATATGCTCAACATTAGGTAACATGCATACTTTCTCTTTACCCCGAACCATGTAATATACCAAAAACGATGATTTTGGTATTACTTTATATGCTCAACATTAGGTAACATTAGGTAACATGCATATTTGATGATTTTGATTGTTATTTTCATATGTTTATTTCTTGGTTTTTTGATTTAATGTAATACCTTTATGGTTTTGATTTAATGTGTTGAGCTTTACTTTTTTTGTTTTTCCTTCTTCATACGAGATCTGCTTTTGTACATTTTTACCAACTTTTTTTGTTTTCAAATTCCCTGCTTGTTTTGATTTTAACCCTTTACTTTGTGAGGTTACTTATTTTCCCAATCTTTTATGCTGTTTTATTGTTTCTGAGTTTGACTTTTAAGCTTATCTAATTTAGTGTTTTGGTATGATGGTTGATTCTTTGAATGTAACTTGGCTTACATCTTGGTATCTCCTATATCACCATTGCTCATAAGGGTGGATTATCAATTTTTGCTACCAATCTATGCAATAATTTCAACCCATATAGCTGACCCGTATATTTGTAGTTTTGAGGCTTTGCTTGTATGATAAAGATGATGACGTTAGCTGCCTTTGTAACAATAGATGTTTGTACGTGGTAATCATGTTTTTTTTCAAAAAATAAATCTTTATATGTTCTTCTAAAGTCAGTTTTGGACATCACACACTGTATATAGTAGCTTTTTATTCCCAGGAATTATTTTGTTTTGTCTTCTTATAGAGGTGGCAGGCCCGGCCCGGAGGAGGGGAGGGGCTTTGTTGATCCGGTGGTTGTACTTTGGGTTAAAAAGGGTGGGGGATAGTAGTCACGCGTTCGACTCCCAAAAGATCTGATGTCGCCTTTTTCCATATTTTTTTTCTTTATGCTTTTTCCCCATTTTATTTTTCTATTGTTTCTTCTTATTGTTTTTTTAGCAGAGAAATCTTCTTACCGGTTTTCTAATTTAAAACAGGCCAAATGGTGGGTTGAGTGATGGGTCAAAACGGTCAAGGTTTTATGTGCCGCCAACCTAGAATCACTTTTTTATGCATTTGTTTAAATTTTCAATATAAAAATAGGCCATCAAGAGGTCTTGAAGAATTTGAGTACACTTCATATTGCTTCCGATCTGTTTGACCCAGCTCTGTTTATTTCTTGGTCTTTTGATTTAATGTAATAGCTTTGTGGTTTGATAGTTATATATGGAATTATACAAGATTGAACTTACATTCGAGACCTAGGAATGTCGTTACTAGAGCACCTTAAAGCCCATATCATTTTGTCTTTGTACTTTGAGGTGTGTACTTTGCGGTTGATTGGGTGACCGAGGTTGCTATTATAGCGTCAATTGCTTTCTTATAGTTCCTTTTGTTGATATTCTGTTTTTGATGATTTTGACTGTGTTTTATTATCAATTTTTTTGGCAATGGTTGTTTTATATGGATTACATTGGCTTTGCTCTTACTTTTGTAATTTTTTTGATCAAGTTGTGCTGTTCAACACACCCATCTTAATGTCTTTTTTTGATATAGTTTACTTATGTGTTGATCTTTACTTTCTTTGTTTTTCTTTCTTTATAACGAGATCTGCTTTTTTACATTTTTACCAACTTTTTTTGTTTTCAAATTCCCTGCTTGTTTTGATTTTAACCCTATACGTTTGTGAGGTTACTTATTCTCCCAATCTTTTATGCTGTTTTATTGTTTCTTAGTTTGACTTTTAAGCTTATCTAATTTAGTGTTTTTGTATGAAGGTTGATTCTTTGAAGGTAACTTGGCTTACATCTAGATATTTCCTATATCGATTTTTTGCTACCAATCTACGCATTAATTTCAACCCTTATATGCCTTACATCTGACCCGTATATTCGTAATTTTGAGGCTTAGCTTGTATGATAACGATGATGAGGTTAGCTGCCTTTGTAACAATAGATGTTTGTACGTGGTAATCATGTTTTTTTCAAAAAATAAATCTTTATATGTTCTTCTAAAGTCAGTTTTGGACATCACACACTGTAAGTAGGTAGCTTTTTATTCCCAGGAATTATTTTGTTTTGTCTTCTTGATAGAGGTGGCAGGCCTGGCCCGGAGGGAGGGAGGAGTTTTGTTGATCTGGTGGTTGCACTTTGGGTTAAAAAGGGTGGGGGATAGTAGTCACGTGTTCGACTCCCAAAAGATCTGATGTATCTTGTTTCCATATTTTTTTTCTTTATGCTTTTCCCCCATTTTGTTTTTCTATTGTTTCTTCTTATTGTTTTTTTAGGGGAGAAACCTTCTTACCGGTTTTCTAATTTTAAACAGGCCAAATGGTGGGTTGAGTAATGGGTCAAAACGGTCAAGGTTTTATGTGCCGCCAACCTAGAATCACTTTCTTATGCATTTGTTTGAAATTTTCAATCTAAAAATAGGCCTTCAAGAAACCTTGAAGAATTTGAGTACACTTCATATTGGTTCCGATCTGTTTGACCCAACTCTTTTTATTTAAACCCTTTAGCCTTTTTTCTACTTGACTTGTTATAAATGTAAGGCATACATGGGCTGGAATTGCCACCTTACAGATTTATGTGTAGGTTCGTGACAGGGCTACGCTATATTTATATACTCTTGGAGGAGATGGTTTAGTCGCTTAAACCAATAAGGATGTAAAGGACTTCCTCTTTGGGTAACTAGACATTCCCATGGTCAACCAACTGTCCAAGAGGCTAGTTTGAATAATCATGTTTGTGTCTGCGCATATTTTGTTGATTTTATTAATGATCTTGTCTCCCGCAGTTAATCCGTTTTTATTATTATTTATTT
Source organism: Scalesia atractyloides (assembly GCA_947069175.1). Classification (NCBI taxonomy): domain Eukaryota; kingdom Viridiplantae; phylum Streptophyta; class Magnoliopsida; order Asterales; family Asteraceae; genus Scalesia; species Scalesia atractyloides. The sequence goes on from CAMTDV010000205.1 coordinate 36,628, forward strand.
GCCAAAATAGGAACCTACTGATATTGGTTTTGTACCCAATGGCTGTTGGTGCGTCACCAGCTAGACCCACTTTCACAGTTGATGCGTATGAGAAGCCACTATATTCTGTTCCAGAGTTCTCTTCATTTGGGCAGCTTACTACGATTCTTCGATTGGACATAATCTTACAAAATACAAACTTGTTAACTGCTTTTAGTGGTGACAGTATTGATCATTAGATGATAAACTGGTCGATGGAGGATTTGTTACATTTTATCTCTTAACAGAAAAAGTAGCGAATAACTCGGGTCGAATGGGATGAACTGGTTGAAAAAACGCTCTGTGAGCGTTATAAGGCATAAAACCACCTAAATAATTTTATTCAAGAAAATAAATTATGTTTAATTAATACATTAATCATACTTTGATACTACTTATTTATAAAAAAATGTTGGGTAATCCAATCCCACCTGTCTTGGCTCCTTACCCGAGCCGCCTGTTTTTCATCTCCTATATGTTTTTCATGCATATTGGCTGATTTTTGTGTTCTTGTATGTTCATATCTGCAACAATCCTCAGTGCAGGTGGAGCTAGCTGAACCTGATACATATGGTCAAACATTTGTGCCATTTGAGAAACCGGAAGCGCTCTTCGCTCAGCTGTTAGAGATTTTCCAACATGTCGAAGTTTATCGACAAAGAGGTAATAACTTCTCATCTAATGTGATTAATAAGTTCTAGATTTGGAAAGTTTGACCCATTTACTCTTGGATTGGTCGATTCGGGTTACATATGTCAACCGGTTCCAAAGGGTATTTTTAATGTGTAAAATCTTCTAATTGTTTATCAAACAGAATCAGGTATTATTGAGATGATTTAAATGTTGTAATCATATTTACACTTAATTATATAACAATAGGGATTGTAGACAATGTGCTTGACGTCAACCCAACCCAACCCAATCCGTAAAAATTACCAGTTTCGACCTCAACCCATTTTTCTTGTTTCTAGACCTCGTGACATGCCTACTCTCCTCCTCTATCAAAATCATTTCATGAGTTTCACTTAACTGATACATAAGTCCCCATACTTTATTTTTAACAAGTTTCTTTTTTTTTTGGGTTTTGCGTGATCAAGTCCCTACACATATAAGAACCTTACCAATATGCCCCTTTTGCATAATTAGGTCACTAAAGCTGTATAGAATACATGATGCAACAATCAGACAAACTGTAAGTAAACCTAGGTCCTTCTAAAGCAGTTTTGGGTATCACACAACCTAAGCAGCAGAGTTATTTTTCCTACAAATTATCCTAGTTCGCCTTTTTGGTAAAGGTGGCCGAATGGCTGGTTTAGCAATGGGTCAAATCGGTCAAATATTAGTGTGGGTTAGAACATGTTGGCCAACATACAATCACTCTTTTTATCCATATCGTTGAAAATTAGAATTAATAAGATGCAAAATATAACTTAACATTTTTTTTATCAAAAGTAATCTGGATCTTTTGGTAAGAAAACCATTTTAAGAAGTTTGTAAAAATTTGAGTACACTTCGTATGGCCTCCGGTCCGTTTGACCCATTTGACATGTTTTTTAGTTTAACCATATAGCTTAATCCATTTGACATGTCAGATGTAAGATAGCCTTTCTTACTATTTGTTTATTTGTTTCTGAAGAATCATTGATAGTCTGAGCCACTTACACATAAAAACTTTGTTGGTAAAAAGCCTACTGCTCTTGATGTGCCACCAGTGGGGCCCACTTCCACAGTTGATGCATATGAGCAACTACTATATTATATTTTCAGATTTTTTTTCTTCGTTTGAACATCTTTTTAAGGTTCTTCGATTGAGCATAATCTTAAACTACAAAGTTGTTTCCTGTTTTTAGTGGGGGCAATATCGACCATTTGGTAATGATTAGTGGGGGACTCGGGCATGTACTTTATCTCTAGCAGAAAAATAGCTTAAAATGAAACGGGTTGATAAATACCAAATGAGTATTATAATGTATAAACCGTCCTCAATCACTCTAATAAGAAAATAGATTCGTTATGAAATAGAACAATGTCTGTAATCATACTTAGGCCAACCCAACCCGGCCTGTTTTGGCCCGGATCTCTATTTTTTTTCCTTCATGTTGGCTTTTCATCGTGTTCTTGTATGTTGGTTCAAATCTGTAACAGTCTTCAGCCCCCATAGCTAACAGAAGCTGAAACAGAATATCCAGTAAATGCTATGAACTACATATTCGACAAGCATGCGGTGTTCCAAGACAACTGAATAAATACGATACTGGGGCACTTACTGGAAAATGTAAGCTTAACTTAGAAAAAAAAAGTTGCTTTTCAAGTAAATTATATAATTAAATAAATTAAAATATCTCAACTTAATCATCGATGCCTGGTTTTAGGTTGTCGCTGTAGATGCTTTGAAGCAGAAGAATTTGCTGAGGTGGCAACCAAGCCATTGAAATCTCTACCTATGATTCGATGGTCAAGCTTTGTGTCATTTGAGCAATCATAATGGGTTCCAAGTCCCAACTCAGTTGCTTGTTGGCATATTTTAAAATGTGTTGAAGTTTATTCTCCAGAGATAATAACTTCTCATCTCATGTTAGTAAAAAAGTACCAAAGTTGGCAATTTTGACCCATTCGTCTCATTACTAAAGGGTATTTTTAGTGTGTCAAATCTTCTAAATCGTTCCTTTTTCTAAACAGAGTTGGGTATTATTGAGATAATATAAATGTTGTAATCATCTTTACCACCCAACCCGAACTGTTAAAATTATAAAACCAATATTTTTTGTTACCTGACCTGTGGGACTTGCCAAGTTTCCACCTCTTATTAAAATCATTTCATGTCTTTGATTGCGCTGGTACATAAGTTCATGGACTTTATTTTTACATGAATATTTACAACAAAAAAGTCCCCCGACTATAGTTTAAACAGTTTTTTTTTCGTAATCAAGTCCCTAAACTTATAAGGATTCTACAAATCTGTTCCTTTTGCATTATAGGTTCCTAACATGAATATTAAGTTACTGTTTTAATAATTTCATTCTATTTATGTAAATATATGCTCACTAAAAGGGAGATTGTCTATCTGTCTTTCATGATTCTCGCCACATTTAAGATTCATGAAATTTATTATATATGTGTAACTTTTTTTCTAGTATAGTTAGCCTTAAGTTAAACAAGCTTGAGATCAAACCGCATAGTGCTGTTAAAAAAGTTTATGAAATTGTTGAAACTAATATGTTTTGTGTCATACAAATTGCCACTTGGTTCGTAGCCCATTGGTAAGAGGCAAAGCCTCTTTGGAGAAGACCCAAGTTCAAACCTGGGCTCGGGTGTGTATTATCCGTTCAAAATAAAAGTTTGTGTCGTTTTCTTCATTACATCACAATGAAGCCATCACATGATAAGATATGGTACAAGAATGTGAAAGGATACATGTTAAATGCAGTAATAATACGTGATAAATGATATATGTTTTAGAATAATCTGTATTTATCTTGTGTTTTTTATGTTAGATAAACCTGAGATTGTGAAAAGATGGAGTAACAAAGTACAAGAAGCAGTTATAGAACCAAGGGCCCCACTTGTACAGTAGTGTCATGCACCTGCTCTAGTCTACCAGGTATTTATCTTGCCGTTCCACCATATTACTAAACCCATAGTTACCAAAGGCGCAAGACGCATAGGCTTCGCCTAGGGCCTAGGCTAGAAGCGCAAAAGGGCCCGAGAATAAAAGTGCATTTAAATAATAAAAAAAAGATATATATTTATGTGTTTAATAGTTATATCTTTTTCAAAATACTAATATATTCCTATACCAAAACTTGAAAGATAATACCTTTTTCATAATTTGAATAGCATAATTGTCGATATAAAGTACCAGAATACCAAAACATTCTTATACAAAAGTTCTTCATTAATTATTAAAACCATCAGATGTATTATTTTTATCAGATGAATGTGAGCTAGTTAAAAAATCAATTTTTAATATTAATTAACAAAATGTTCAAAAGGTAATTATTATTTTTTGAACCGCAAAAAGTAATTTATAGTAAAACTTGAAAAACCTCTTAGGTGTCAATTATTACTAAATGCGCATGGGTTAATTAACAATATGATTAATTATTATTAAATTTACATGAACCTGCGCTTTAAATACCTAGGAAAGAGAAGCGCATTAAATGCGCATCCACCGACTATCTCGCTTAGGCGCCAAAATCTGCCGCTTTTGTTAACTATGACTAAACCCATACCCTTAGTGATTCCGAGTTAAAAATAGGGGTGCAAAAGAGTCGAGCCTGAGCTTGACTAGGCTCGAGCTCAAGCTCGTTAATAGAGATGGTGGACAAAGTATTTGAGGGCAACCCAATCCATAAAAATACTAGTTTTGACCTCAACCCATTTTTCTTGTTACCAGACCTCCCAATCTCCACTACCTGTTAAACATCATTTCATGAACATGGACTCTAATTATACTTGAATATTTACAAGAATCCACCAATAATTTATACGTCTATCAATCACTATAATAGCTCTTTAAAGTGACTCTTTAGTTGACTTTTAAGATTGAATGATATGCAACTTGAATCTTTTTTTTCGGGAAATGTATAGACGTTCTGCTTAAACTATCAGCACACTCATATTCGACCATTGGGCAAAACTTATACACAATAATGCGGTACTATTAGCACACTTAGAAAGTGTTGTTAATGATCTCAAGGATCAAACTCATGAACGGAAGGTATTTTCTTTTCTACTTGAAATTACAATTACTTTTCGGTTTATTTTCTAATAAGTAATAAACACCGGTCAACCTGATTTGTTTACAGGAAGAGCTATTACGAACAAAAACATATTCTATTTGCTTATGATGTTGTAGGTTGCATGGTGTTTGCAAAGAGAATCCCTAGGCCCCACTCATTGGAAGTAGACTTGGATGATCTTTATATCGTACAAGCGGTGGCAACTTGGTGTTATATGACTATGACTTGGAGAGGTAAGTCGTCTAAAGTTTAAGGTTTTTTACTGTTAAAAGTGGTTGATACACTTGTAACCTGTGTACATGAGTGTTGACTGTTGATTAAATTTTTACCAAAACATCAAAATAAATTAAGACACTGCTTCAAAGCAGTACTATTAAAACAAATATTTCTTGCAAGGATATGACTCGTGATTACCTCAAAGCCACCATACCTTTTGAATAGGCTTCAACCAATCTGGAGTACTTGTAAGCCATTTCTCATTTATATTTACTACAAAGTTTTTGTTGAATATCAATTTGGTTTTAACTTTTTATAGAAGAAACCTACGTAATCGAGGTCTATTATTGTGAACCGTTCGTCTGGAGTAATTCCAACATATTTGGGCAAAATAACATCACTTGTATATGACTCATGTCATTATACCATTAATATGCTCGTCCACCGAACGGTATAGAACTAGTTAGTTATGATATTACGATGATCTTTGATCTCAACCTGCATTGCATTATATATTATATATATAATAAATAATTTTTACAACCTACCAAACTCTACCAGCTATTTAGTCATAAGACAAATACAAAGAGTTTCTTAAGAAACATTCGAAGAATTTACATGATGATAATGTGTCCTTTTCACGTATGACGTTAGTGGAGATGCAAAATATAATAGAAACAACTATTACATCAAACTATTTTTATATAATTAAATTCTTATTTTGAAACTTCTTGCAAGATAGTCAAATCTTAGGAAATGAAAATTGACAACCTAAAGTTAAAAAATAATATGACCAAATAAATATTTAAATTAAAGAACCCATGACACATGATTTTCACAATCAAAACAAGATCATTAAAATCACAAATTTAGTAAAACGCCATCAAATTAAAATGAAGGCTAAAGATGCGAGAATTTGAGTCTCGCAGCCAGACAAACAACATATAGAGTTTGTCACAATGGAGTCCGGTGACCTCATTTTAGTCCATATGTTTATGAGTTTTGTAACCTCAAAACATATCAAAGTTATGTTCGTTTATAGTTGGGTTCTAACTAGTTTGCTTTAAATATAGTTGGTCAAAATAGGATCTTGCCAGTTTTTAGATGAGGTTCGTATTACTTTATATGCTCAACATTGGGTAACATGTAGACTTTCTCTTTTCCCCGAACCATGTAATATACCAAAAACGGACTGGTGTTTTTTTTCCGCTTTTTTCACATCCATCTCTCCATCGGTGTTCACTGGTTTTATAGATGTTACAAATATTTTATTTCTAGGATGACGTTAGCTTTTCTTACTAACCCTGACGACTCGCCATCTATCCGAAAATGTCGTTTTTTGATTGATTTCTTGTTCCATGCTCGGATTTACAATTATCATGGGTTGCGAATTTTATTTTCTGAATGTTTTTCTAGCATACGCTATGAGAAAAAACGGTAGGGTGTATTATTTAGATTTGCACACTAAGATATTTGTGTTTCTTATTGTGAGAACAGTAACAAAAATTGTTAATTTGATTTGATTGTTGTTTTCTTTAAATCAACTGTTTGTAAATCTTAATATGATTTCAATTTATAGAGGTAAAAGTCAAGCAATAAAGATAGATATGAGCGACTTTGAATACGTGCATTAAATATGCATAGTTGTAAACCTACATATTAAAAGTAGTCTAGAAAAGGAAGGGTATTGACTACTTGACCTGCAAGCAAATGAGCAATCATGAGAACGTGTTGACCAATCAAGTATTAAGGGGCAAACCCCGAGGTCATAAGAGTTATTTATTTGAATCAACGCATGGGTGGCTTAGTTGTGGTTTAATTTGGTCAATAAGTGCTAACCAGATTATAGTAGAGGGTTGTGTATATAAATATTATTTCTCTTCAAGTCTTCCTCCCTATTTCGTCATACTCATCCCTATTTTCTCCTCCTTCACGTTAATCGTATATCTGGTCTTCGACTTTGGTCATCTGCTATAGGTACGCGTGGTGTATAAGGGGGATGTAAATCTATATAATATTGAAATTAAATTATTAATCTCTATTGCATAACCTCAACCTTGTGTTAGGTTAGTATTGAAGTCAAAATGTTTTTATATATGAGCAAACCTTAATAGGTGATTGTGAGATCATGTAACTTTTACAGTTAGGATGACTCATTGAGGGTCTAAAACTAAGTAAAAACTAAATGTATTGACATATAACAGTAAAAAACATATATTAGTATAACTACATGTTCTTCATCTACATCTTTGTATTTTCCTATTACATTTCATGTCATACAAAACTTTAAAAATGTCATCGTCATCTCTAAGAATTCATGGGCCGTTGAGCAATCATGGATTCAGGGAATTTTTTCCAAAAGGTTATTTTGGTATTTCACTATCTGTTTTTTTTTCAAATCATACAAAGTTTCCACTATTTTCTTTTTCCAAACCAATGGATTTTCGGAAAACCCCCAAAATCCTCTGGATCTATCCCTGTTCTTGGGGGCCCTGCGTAAGTAGAATAATGAGCCCTAAAAGGAATGAGACAAATACTAAACAAAAATTTGTGAGGCCTTGGAGTCCCTGTATTAGTAGATACAAACACCTACAAATATGATAGCCATTTGAGTATTCAACACCTCATCACTAACTGTTGGAATGAATGTAGCTTACATTTGATAACACCTTTAAATAAAATATGATAAGATGTTTATTGAAAAACTGATAGATGAGTATTCAAATTACATAACAAGGACTTAAATAGTTAAATACGAATACAAATACTAAACGGGCCATAAAAAGGCCATGGGCCTAACACAAACCCAAAACACAAAATGCATAAAACATAAAGAAAAACATAAAAGTGTTTGTAACTCCCAAATAACTAAACAAAAGTGTTGTATCACATGAAAGTGTTTATCACTTCCTCCATACACTAACTCACTTTAATGTGAATATATTTAAAGGTAGGATCATATTTTATTTAAAGGTATTGAATGTTTTTCTTTATGTTTTATGCATTTTGTTTTTTGGGTTTGTTTTAGGCCCATGGCCTTTTTATTGTGACAACTGTCACTTTTGGTTAACTCTGTACATTAAACAGTAATTATATGATATAATTATGTGTTTTGAACGATTAAACTTTGTTAATTGCATGGCATCAATCTAGAAAGTGCACTGAATATATTACATGATGCATATTATTTGTTTAGTGGTTACCATTTAAAAACTACTTGAAACAGTGCGTCGGAAAACAGCTATTAGACTAGTTGTGGTAGCGCAGTGTCAGTGCGCAGTTAAACTACAGATTTAGGACTTAGATGAGAGTCCAACGCAAACTGTATATTAAACCCCATGTGGGAAAGCGAGGATTTATGCTAACACTTTCCGGAAACTATACGCGCTCTGAAAACTGTCCGAAATATACACTAAACAGCAATTCAGCAAAATTTAGCAAATACAAATTTGTGTAGTATG
>CAMTDV010000206.1:0-41581 GCA_947069175.1 Scalesia atractyloides
TTCATGTTGATATATATAGATACACATGTGCATTGCTAATATTGATAACGTAAAAAGTAGTGTGTTACACATGGTAGTGTAAATGAAAGTACAATTGTCTAATGTTTGTAATGTGTTATGGAATTTGTCAAAGAAATGACGAAAATGCACATGTGCATAGATAGTTGGTACTCAAAAATTTTATTTTTTTTTTGAATTTTTTTTATTGTTGAGTAAATATAGCGACTTTTTCAAAAAAAATATTAAAAAAACAAAAAAAAAATTTTTTTGGATTTTTTAGGTATTACTGTTTGTGTTCACACTGGTTCTTTTGATTCTCGCAATAAAGGGTGGTTCCTAACGGATCCTTGTCATATATATATATATATATATATATGGGTGGGTTATCTTGAGAACGATAAATAAACTAATCAAAACCATTTTTTTAAATACAAACCTCAACGTAACTAAAATCCAACATCGAAAAAAGAATTGACAACATCAAATAATTCATTTCTCCTCTTAAAATTATTTTTATTAAAATTTTCACACATGTGTAGATTTTCAATATTTACGATCTCATGTAAATTTAAACATGTAAATTAAATTTCTAACATTGTATTTGAATAATAATGTTAAGTATAATTTTTTTTTGAATTTAAATTGTTTTGACCAAGTTCTCACGGTTTTTCACATGTATTTATAAGGAAAAACGTCAAAAAAGTTTAAAAATTGATTTTTAACATGTTAAGTTGAATTTTTAAGAGGATTTCCCGGTTCCCACTTTTTAGTGTTCCTAATGAACCTCACACTATATATGATTAATTACAGGGTGAACTTCTCAGCTTGGTTAAAAAAAACTGGGTAATTATAAGTTGAGCACTTAAGAACTAATGTGAACACAAATGAAACTACCTAAAAAAGGCTAAAAATTTTAAGAAAAATTCTATTAAAATCAAGACTTTTTATTAATAAGTTTTTAGACTTTTCGGTTATAATGGAAAAAAAATATTATTATTTTTTAAATTTTTTGGCATTTAGTTTAGGGGTGGGATAGAAAGAAAAGCCACTTGAGTTAAGAAAACTCAAGAAAACCTTATGTAACAATTTTTTTTCTAAAAAAACTAGGGAATGTAAGTTACATGTTATCGAAGGTTTTGTAACAAAAAAAATCCAAAAGCTTCGAGGGGATTTTTTATAAAAATTTAAAAATTCAGTTTTTAGCATATATATATATATATAAACAATGAATTTTTAAAAAAATTTATTAAAAAAAATCTCCTAGGCGCTTTTTGTTGTCCAAAAACAGGTAACTTACACTCCCTATTTTATTTTGAAAAAAAAAAAGTTGGTTACATAAGGTTATCTTGAGTTTTCTTAACTTTTGTGGGTTTTCTCTCTATAATTCTCCTATATATATATAAAATGTAAAAAGTCATTTTCCCTAAGCAAAAAAATGCATAAAAGAATGCAATTTTGTTTTTTTTTTTGAAAAAATTGGAGATTTTTCTTTCAGGTTATTTATTTATTTATTTGGATATATACATATAGTTGCAAGGGCGGAGCTAATTTATTAGAAGGGGTTGCACGGGCTACCCTCAACCTCGTCTTTGTACCGATTTTATAGTGTAAAAAGTTAAAAAAATCCGGTATTATACAAAGGATACCCTTAATCCCAAAAAAATTTGGGATGCCCCTGAATTTTTAGGCTAGCTCCACCACTATATAGTTGATAATACAAATGTGTATATTGCCAATCTTCAACTATACAACATTCTTGTGTGTCAGCTCCTTTTCCTTTTCTGGACTCTTCTTGGTCCCTCTCTCTTCTCTCTTCGGTCACCGGAGCAGAGGTGGGCGTGGCACCAGAGTAAGGTTCTTTGGAACTGGTGTTGTCAGAATTTTTTGATCCACCTGTGCCACCTGTCTTGAACTTGCCACCTAGAAATTCAAGTTCTTATATAGAATCAGCGGCATAAACATAATCATCTAAGCTACGTTGTCGGGGGCGAGCAATACCTTTGCGCGACACCGCATCTGATACCGCAACAGTGGCTTCAACTTTCTTCGACTTTGAGCCCCCATCAGTCGCGATACCCTTTTGCGCGGTTGGTTTTTTTTGGCTTTTGACCCTCAGGATCAACTCCTAGGTCGCGCAAGGCACCTGCATAAATATATCGAGGGGAAGTTAACCCTTGATCTGATGACAAAATACATTATGGTTCTAAATATGTTTTTTTTCTAGTGTACATATGTCATTGACAATTTACATATATGTATAAATTAAAATTACTCTTAAAAACGTGCAATTAGAAGTAAAAAAATGGCTTGGAGAAAATGCATGGTTTAGAATACTTCTCAAGTTTCTCAAATGTTTATATCGAGCATCTTGTTAACAACTTGTAATTTCAATTAGTTGAATGATAGTTATGTTTAATCATTTAAACGGATGTTAATCATAGGCTTGTAATTTGTATTCAATTTGGTGTGACTAATTTTGTGAGGATCCGACAGACGGTTTATAGTACGCAACCCGATTGAAACCAATACACCTTATTTAGTTTAGTTTTGGATCTGACAGTTTGTGTATAAGTACATGGAAAATGCTACCGGTGTAAGGATCAATATAAGCTATTGTTGAGTTCGTGTAGGCTTCAATCTATTTTGGGTCAAGTCGGTTCAATTACAAAGGGTTAACTCATTTGTTTACTATTTGTATGCTCCAGATCAGTGTAAGAATTAATATAAGCTATTGTTGAGTTCGTGTAGGCTTCAACCCATTTTGAATCAAGTTGGTTCAATTACAAAGGGTTAACCCATTTGTTCATTATTTACATTCTCCTATTGTACTTGTAAAAGTTTATCACTCAAGAAATAAAGAAACTCTAGTTCGTAGTCCGTGGACGTAGGTCAAATACTTGGACCGAACTTAGTTATATCTCGTGTCAATTTACTGCTTTCATTATACAAGTGTTTGTGTGATTGAGCAACGGCCAACCAGATGGAGTCGTCGCCAACAAGTCCCAGAGTAGTCGTCAAGTTCCTTAGGCTTGTGCTATTGTTGTGTTTGTATCATTGTAACCCTAATTGAAACCCTTATTCCAATCAACCCTATTTCAATCCCTTATTGAGGCCAGTCATATACACATAATAACCTTATAGCGATGTCTATGTAGTTAGATAACATTGTTATTATCGGTTAAGTCTTGCAACAGAGTAACTAAACCCGAAACGGAAGTGATTGCTTATTTCTCATATTGTTTTTAACCGAAATAAGTTCTTTCGTATTTTTGTGTGATTCTTCCTTCTTAGTTTCTTTTCCATTTTGTTTAGCGTAGTTAATTCAACAATCTTCAATCAAAGCTATTGCATCTTCGAATATAAACAATTCGTATAAATAACCACATATTACTTGTCTGTTTTTGGAAACAACATACTTGTCACACCCCAACCGATGGCGTAATCATCGGGGCGTGACACTAGGCGAATGAGATTGTTCAAGATAATCCATAACAACTATTATAGCGACAATATTTAAAAGTTTAACTTCCCATACAATTAAGAAAATATTCCACAATAGTTAAAATAGATTACATGGCTATTAAACAATATAAATCCGACAACCTAGATTTTTAATGTGTGTTTCTAGAAGTCCTATCCGTTTGGAGCATGAGTTAATCATCAACCTGTCACATACGTTAAAATAAAGTCAATACAAAATGTAAAGGTGAGTACACAGGTTTTGCATAATAATAGTAAATAAGTGTTTAACGCAACAAGCATGCACTAACGTAATCATGTGAACATATATGTGACCTACACCGAAATAGACTAACCAACACAACCGCGAGTGAGACAAATAAAGTAAAGCGAGGGCAAGCCTTAATAACCCCTGAATGAGCAGGTGGCAGATCAACCTATAGCAGCATTCATGTTAAGGGTGGTCAACAAATTTCAAGGCATACAATTAACACATAGTTGTTCAACGTTCACGTATAGTCATGTGATAGTGGGTTACGTTTTGAAAGCGTTTTAGAGTTGTGTGTTGTGATCGTTTGATAGAGAACTTATGTAACACCCAAAAGTGCATTAAAGCGAAAGGGGGTCAAGTATACTCACTGTGATTACTTAAACAATAAACATCGGTGAGCTGAGGAGAGTGAGAAGAGCGTCGGATTATCGGTGTGCAGGACAAACAGTGAGTCATACGAAGCACCACTCGCACGAGGCATCACTCGTACGAGGCGTCACCGCGAGTCATCATTAATGCTCGTGCAAGTGACCTGTTTTCGAGTCCAAAATCGAGTGTTTTCACGTCGTTTCTTCGGGAAATCGAGTGTCCATCCTTTCAACCTTAAGCAACTGAGCAAACCAAAAGCTAGGGAGGTCTTTAGAGCGAGTTAGTCAGTTGTGGAAACTCGGACTAGGCCGTACGAACACAAAGTGGTTCGTGCGAGCCAGTCCAGTTAGCACAAGTGACTGTTCTTGCGTCTTCGTGCTACCGGAACTGAGCTTTCACTCGAAATAGATGTAGTTTCGAATCCATTTCGAGTGTGTTTATGATAAAGTTTCACCCCACCATCTAGTGAACGAAACATACGTCAGTTTAGTCCGTCTTTGTGTAAAAGTCGAGTATAAAAACAGTTATACTAGGATTTAACACTTGGTGAGTTAGAAACATTAAGTTTTCTAACTTGAGAAGCCAAAGCTTGCCGAAACATACTCGTTAAAGTGCTAATCCTTGATAAAAAAATAGAAGGTTTTATAAAAAAGAAGAAGATTTTTTTTTGATGATATAAACACGGATTTTCTGTTTAGGGGCTGGAAAAATTCTCAAAATTCAGAAATAGGCCCGAAAATTATCTCAAAACGCGATTTGACAAAAATACTTTGTCCGGGAAGTATTAAAATTATATTTCGGCCTCGAAAGGTTAAGAAATAAATGAATAATTAGTCCGAATTCAAATAAATAAATTAAATAAAAATTCCGTAAGTATGATAAATTTTTTTACTAATTAACAAATTAAATAACTAACTATATTTACAAACAAAAATATAAACAAGTAAATATTTACACCTATTCACAAGCATTACACCGATAAAATATTGACTCGGGTCGTTCCTAAAGCTCGCCACATCCCCGGCAACGGCGCCTAAAACTTGACGTGTGCGTGTATATACATATTTTTACAATGAATTTTACACACGGTTCGGTTTTAAATTTATAAAAATGATTTATACTTCAAGATTAAAACACACACGAAAGGGCAAGTGTACCCCGTCATATATGTAGTAAAGTATCGGTAAGAACCAAGTATCGATCCATGGATGCGGGCGGAAGCAAAAGTACTAAACCTCTATCGTTAAAGTACCGGTAAAAATGAGATGTGAGTAATTTGTTTGGAAAAGTATATTTTTGAAAAATAATAAATTTTGAACATAATAAGTAAAGAAATAACCTCGCTTTACGAACAACCGAAACATGTTAATTAAGTCGGTTTAGGCACTATAACACTCGGTCAATTTTTCTATTTGTAAAAAGACAATTAGTTTCCCTTTCGAGAATCCTAACATGACAACTCTTCGGAAAGTTAAAACGATAAATACACTTTAACCACCTAAAATTGTTCTTTGACGCCATTTTTTGATAAATGTTTATGAAAATCCCTTAAAAATAAGTTAGTCATCCGTTAAAAGTTTCCTAACCGCACTTTATCGAGGAAAGTAACATCGATAAACACAATGTGACCACCAAGAAAAGCATAACCTAGATTAAATCATAACCGAGCCCATTTTACAAACCTTGAACACAACTTTATTTAGAAAAGCAATTTTGGCCGAAACCACTAACTAAACTTTAATTATGACAAGAGTTCATAACGACACCATTCGACCCGTTAAGGTTTTTCCGTGAAGGAAAATATTCTTGATTAACATTAATTACCTTTTATGAAACCAATTCTCATTTATAAGCTCATGGTGTAAACATTTTAACTAGTTAATAGTTTACTAATAAGTGATTAATTAAGTTTCTTTTTGCAAATATCTTAACTAACCAAATACTAATCTTCCAAGACAATTAACTATAATCAAGAATCCATTATCAACAAACAAGGTTGCAAACTAATCATCAAGGATTAACATAAAAAGTGCTAAATGTCATTACAACATAATAACATACTAATGGTTGTCCATGAAACAAGTAAACAATGTGTTTTTGCCCTTAGGCTACAATAATCATAATAACATCATCTCAATGCTTGTATCTAAGATCAAAATACATGTTAAGAACAAGAATCAAACCATAAACAAGCAAGGATTTGATGGATTGGATGCTAGATAGGCTTCTTGCAACTTTGAGGCTTCAAACCGTCTTCTTCAGACTGCTCTCGGACCCTAGAAATCGCCCAGAAGTTAGGAAAATTGCCCAATGTTTCGATCAGTAGCTTCTGCCCTGTTTTATAGTGTTTTTTTAATTTGGCACGGTCGTGCAAGATCTGCACGGCCGTTCACTATTCCCGCAATCTGGTGACGTCAGTTTATCCATAACAGTGATTTGAAATGGCACGGCCGTGCCAAAAGTGGCACGGTCGTGCATGTCCGATGACCAGGCTGTTGTTCTCCGTGAAATGGCTTGGCACGGTCGTGCCAAGTGATGCAGTGCATCTCCGGCGAAATGGGTAGCACGGTTGGCTGCACGGCACGTGCGGCCTTCTGTCTCGCGCACGCACGGTCGTGCCATATTTGGCACGGCCGTGCCAAATGATCTGTAGCACAACAGAATCTTCGTAACGTCGCCGTTTCGCTCGGAAAATCCATTTTTTCTTCATCCTTCGTTCCAATACGCTGTTTAGGGCCTGTAAACCAAAACACACCTGATTAAGTACCAAAACCGAGGGGGACTAAAACGTGTATATTTTAACATATATCATGAGCAAGCGAGCGTTTAAGCGAGAGTTTAACTATATAAAACATAAACATATATAACACACGACATTACATAACCCACATAAATAACCGTGTTTGCGATTTAGTGTGATATGCGAGGCCGAAGGCGCGAGTGAGTACCGAACAAACAAACACACTCGGCACTTAAGGTAACATAGTAAACTGTGATTCGTGTTGCGTTAGCGTTGCGAGTAATAAGCGTTTTAAGTGTGCAGCAGTGATATTGTGTGATGAAAATGTTGCGAGTAATAAGCGTTTTAAGTGTGCAGCAGTGGTGCTATGTGATGACAATGTATTTAGTATAAATTAATCCCTTATTTATATTGAATCTCGGATTACAAAACGGTTACAAATAGAAATGATGATAAGCGGATAACAACCAAAAAGTCGGGTTGTTACAATATTCATCATAGTGATGGAGGCAAGGTTTGTTTACATCTCACCATTCTCAGCCTCTAGCAATAGTTTTGTTATTTGTAAGATTTACCGGGTATTGTGGTTTTTTTCTTTTCTTTTTTGTAACCACATACTACTTGTAAATATGGTATCAATGCATCATACTTACTATAGCTACCTAGGTTATTTAGCTTTTTACATGACTTAGGGGTTGTTTGGCAATTTCTAAACGGTTAAGTGCTAAACCAATAAGAGGTCTGAACCATTAAGAGTCAGTATAATGCTTAATCGTTCAGAGGAAAATGCCTGACCAATTCAAATTAGAAGTCTTAACCATTCAGACTTAGTATAATGCTTAATCATTCAGAGGCAAATGTCTATGTCTAAACCATTCAGACATCTGCTCGCAAAACAAACAGTCTAAACCATTAAGTGTTGAACGTCTAAGAGGTCTGAACCATTAAGGGGTTGTTTGTTTACCTCTTAATGGGGCTCTAAATGGTTCAGGCCTCTTACTGGTTCAGCACTTAATGATTCAGACTGTTTGTTTCGTGAGCAAATGTCTGAATGGTTCATTCATTTGCCTCTGAATGGTTAAGCATTATACTGAGTTTGAATGGTTAAGACCTCTAATCTAAATTTGTCAGACATTTGCCTCTGAACGGTTAAGCATTATACTGCTCTTAATGGTTCAGACCTCTTACTGGTTCAACACTTAATGGCTCAGACCTCTTACTGGTTCAACACTTAACCATTCAGAGGTTACCAAACATCCCCTAAGACAGGCCCGGTTTTGGGCTGGGCAGCCCGGGCGGCGACCGAGGCCCAAAATTGAAAGGGCCCAAAATTAAATTTTTTTGTTAACTGTTAATATGTATAACTGGTGCCTGGTTCTGTTAATATGTCCAGGAGTGCTCCAGCCGGTAAAGATTTCAGTTTAGTTCTCGTAGGTTGTGTGTTCGATTCTTAGTTTTGCCTTTTTTTCCTTTGTTTTTTTATTTTTAGTAGCTGGCCTGATGAGCTTTGACTTTTTTATATTTATTTCCTGGTTTCACAAATTTTTGTTTGTAATACATCTTTTTAGATTATGTTTTTTACACATTAAATTTAAGTTGCCTCTAAATTAATACTAGAGTTTTATGTTTATATGTTGCTTGTTGCTTATTTGTGAAATTAGTAAATCTTGTTGGTACCAGTATTGTTAGTATGGATCTTGATATTTGATTTTTCTTTTGCTATTGGATGTTGATGGGTGATATAGGTGTTGCAAATGGTCTTATTAAAAAACGTTAGGGAGAGGCACACGATTCGCTTAAGTAAGTTCAGTCATTTTGTTAACCTACTTTTGTTTCGTTTATTTTACAAAATAATCGTCGTATTGTGTTTTTTTTTATATATATAACCGATGAGTTATATTATAAGGAGTGGGCCCATTTTTTGTCTCACCGGAGGCCCAAAATATATTTCTCATTTTCGAAGACAGCCCTGCATTAAGCGTCACATTAAGAGCTAAACAAACAGCCTCTTAATGAACTCAAAATGGCATTGTTGTTGGGAAGCTAATGTGTTTTGTATTATATTGATTGTTTGAATTTATTTGTTACTATTTGCTTAATAATTCAAAAATAATATTTCTTGTCTATTTGATTTAACTTTTCAAGTTTTCTAGTTTATATATGAATTTATCTTTTCACTTTTTGGATCTGATAATAACAAAAAGCAAAAACACTCGTTTAAGAAAAGTTAAAGCCTGGCTTGACTTTGACTTCGTCATTTTCTTACCTATTATAATAATTCTTCATTTCTTGCTAATGCATCACTAACACTATATCATTAATTTAAGGCACTAAAGTTTTTCTTTATGACTTGCATGAGGCTTTCCATTGTTGGTTATAGCATAAAACTGCATTCGCAACATCCTCGAATTTTCTGCATACAAACAACAAATTACAAAAATGATACTTATTTATGTTTGGCTAACAATTAGCACGAATTTACATATAACTTGGCCAGAAGTTTCAAACATGGCCATATCATAGATATTGCTTGAGTATGTTTTATGCTAAAATATAAATATTATCACATCTATCAACTAACATAAAAAATAATTATCACACATCTATTAAGTTCATATCATTCATTACTCACTATAAGTCTAGAATGATTATGGTCTAAAATTATATCAAATCATTTAAGTGATCAGTAATTAAGTAACTGTAGGTCATGAAAAATAACAAAAACTTTTTGTATACACAAATATTCAAGGGACAAGAGAAGGAGACACATGTTTAGGTAGAAATTGAAAAAAAAAAAAAAAAAATAACCTTCTTTCTTATTTTATAGTCATGTTCATGTTGATTATCAATGATATATAGTTAAAAAAAACAATTTTGAGTAAATTGTGTATAACACTACAACAACATACACATCTTAGTTTTGTTTACTTCTTTATTTTTTCATATAAAATAACTTATCAGTTTTAACTTTTAATAACTTTTTATTAATTATAACTCGGCATGAAAACCTACCTTAAACAATGCAAAATGTATATATTGAGACAATAAAATACGTTATATTGAACAAATTAGTTTTTTTAAATAAATTTGCATCACAAGAAAAATAAGTATGTATAACTATTAAATTTGAAATGGCGGAAAATCTTAAGTGGATTTAAAATGAAAATCCAAAAAAGAAAGAAAAAGGTAATATTTTCTTTTGCAGATGATGGGCGAGCATCCTAGAGGCAGAGTCAGTTAATTTACATTAATCTGCTTTTGAAAAACGTGGGTACTTTACATTAGAAAAGGTTAACTAACAAAAATATATTATTTTTTTTCTTAAAATGGAATACTTTTGAATGGTTAATTTATGCTTTTGTTCAACTTAAATCAATAAACTTCTAGGTGTAAAGAAACAAGAGAAACTACCGAGAATCAGGGCAAGCCCTGAGCAAGGGTCAAGCGGGTGCTGACTTGAGACCAAAATCGTAAAAGAGACTGAAAATATTTTCATATTTTATATATAAAAATAATATATAATAAATAAAATGAAACAAGGAAACAAAATCAATTTGTCCCGGTGGTAGACAAACGACGCATTGAAACATAGGTTGCGAGATCAAATCTTTCTATGTGGATGACTTTTTATTTACTTTTTTCCATTTGAAAAACGAGGTTAAATGAAGTTCAAATATTCAGATGTAGTTTTTTTTTATTATAAACTAGTTTAAGATCCGTGTGTTATTAAGAAAATACTTCTTATAAATCTATTCATTTAATAAAGAGTAAATTACAAAAATCGTCATTTATGTATGCTACTTATTGCAAATTGTGTCCCTTGTCTTCAATATACAAGAAACGTACTCGATGTTTGTAAAACATTACAAGTTATATCCTTTAGCCCTAACCCAGTTAATTTTTTGGGTTAAATCTGACCAAATAGAGCCCACATAAGGGTATTTTGGTCATTCAACCAAACACTTTTAATAAGTAATAAATGAAAAACCCTCACGTAAAACTCATATCCTTCCCTGTATCCTCTCTATCTCTCTCTACAAACTCCCACACTCTTTCTATACAATCTGGGCAACAACCACCCTTAGCACCACCATCGCCATCAAATCATCAGCGCCTATAGCTCTTCCGCCATCGCACCACTGCCAACACATCACCACCCACCACCAAGCCAACCACCATCAGACCAGCCAACCACCACCACACAACCACCATCGTTTTTGTTCGAATCACGGCCACCTTCGCCCAATTTGCTCAGATCTTGACACGCGGGTTTGTTTGAATCACCGCCACCGTCGTTGCTTCTGTTCGAACCACCGCCACCGTCGCCCGATTTGCTCGAATCTGAACACACAGGTTGAAGTCTTGCCCGATTTACTCGAATCTGAATCAGATTCACCTTCGCTGCACCACGGTGGCTCGATTTCCTCTTTGGTGATTCCGATTCATTGCTTTAGGTCCTTAGAAGTTAAAAGTGAATTTGAGATCTACAATAAATTAGGGTTTCTGAGATCGATTCACTGTTTCCACCACCTATCTCCGCCGCACCACGACGGTTCGATTTTCACTTACCGTCATTATGATTTATTGTTGTCACACCCCAATCGATGGCGGAAACATCGGGATGAGACGAACAAATTGCTCAAAACGTCATAACACTACTTTGCGACAATAATTTAATCATAATAATTCCATTGATAACAAAATATTGCAATACATTGTTCAAAAATCAAAATACGACAAGTTCAAATAGCATAATTGACATAAACGAAATACAATGATCAAAATTTAGGTGAGTATCTAGTCCACCCTAATTGCATTTCTTCATATCATCAACTTAGTTTCCTGCAACATGTATTAAAATAATATATATCAACAATAATGTTGGCGAGCATACAAGTTTAATACTTAGCATAATAAAGAAATATTTGACTCATATCCATCATGATAACATTGTAAATAAGTAAAATTGGGCATGCTAAACATGTGATAATATATGTCAATCCATAGTCTAACTCAATATTGTTTACTCATTCTTTGTCAAAACAACGAGAGTGTAACATAGTTTACTTAACAATTACCATTAGTTTACGGGTGGTGCGTTAATCCTACAGCGCTATAAATTGTTAAGGTAGGCTAGCAAGGTTAATGAGCATATACACAAGTCTAACATAGCATGCAAATATGGGCATATAAACAAGTTTCATGATATGTAAGGAGAGAGTATAAAGTAAACAAGTTTGTGTCATTTGTGAATTTGTACATGTTGCACCCAAAGTGTGAAAATAGGAAAATGGGATCGAGTATACTCACGGTTTTGCAAGCTAAATCCGACTTGAATCCCGAGAGTGTGGTAGGTTGATTATCTTGGAGCACCTTGCCCTTCTACAAGAAGTAACGAATGTGTATGAGTATTGGGAGTTAACGGGAGATTATGGATTCGGAATGTAAATAACGTAAAAATAGTATTATGAAAATAATCATCTTGTACTCATGACACTTGTTCTTGACACTATAGAAACCACAAGGGTTTTGTGTGTTTTCACGGATTCGAAGACCCATTAGAATCGTAACAAGTGTATGGTCTTTAGATGATGTAGCTAGTTTCTTAACAAGTAACTATGGAGTTATTATTAAGTCTTTGTCACATGTATATATATATATATATATATTATATATATATACTTAGTTTAGGTACTTCAAATCATAAATCAAGAATCAGGTAGGAGATCAAAGTCTCCATTTAGGCACCTCTAGTGTCATGGATATCATGTAGGAGGTAGGAAGAACAAGCTTCCATTTAGGTACCTCTAATGTTCATGTAACATTCGTCGTAAAACGGGTTCTAAAACCCGCTCCGTTAAAATTCTAGAATTTATTAAATGTTTCGCTACGCATGTATTCATTTTATAAATTATATTAGTTAATTTTTATAGTTAATAAATAAACTAGAATGTAAATATATTGAATAAATAAAAGAATAAAAATAATACTAATAAATAAAAGTTCAAAAATAAGAAAATAAAGGAAAAGGGGCAACCGGGTTTGAACCCGGGTCCCCATCAAACACACAAACAACTTACACCACTGCGACACCTGCACAACATCTGATATATCCGAGTCAATTAATCCTTTATATTTACGTTTATCTTGATCTGAATTCAAAAGAGAAACCCCCGCCTGTAACTGACTGTAACTTCCAAATCAGTAGCAATTTCCGTTTCAATCTTAAATTAAACCCAAGAAACTGATTTCCAATTATGTATTGAAACTAAATCATAATTCAATTCGGTTACAAAATCAATGTGGCAATCAATCATTTGACCGAAACGGATAAAACCAAAATTTAACCCAATTCAGTACCTTCACCTATAAATACCGACCTTTGAACCTTTAGAAACTCGCTCACACTCGCACAAACACCTTGCAAACACATTGAAGATACTTTGGTTTTCAAATCGCATTTCGCCAGAAAATTGTTGTCGCCAGAAACATCACCGGAGTACACCCCTGATCGGTACAATCATCTTAATTCTTTTTCTATCGCTTGTTTAGTGTTTTATTATCTCAAAACAATTAATCAAAACTGTATAAATGGTTAACAGTCGGGTTTACGATTGCTGGGTTTTAAAAAGGAAGAAGATGATGTTTTCGTATATTATAAGAATAATTAAGAACGGGTATTTAACCGGGTTAGACACACAGTCCAGCGGTGGACTGTGTGCAAATACAAAGCACACATCTCGGGTTCGAGTCTCACACGTATCCAACTCTTTGAAATAAAAACCAAATTTTTTTAAAACATATTCAGAACACCACTGAGTAAGTATTTATAACTAATATAATAGTGGGTTGATACGGGTTAGACACACAGCCCAACTGGTTGGGCTGTGTGCACATGAACCGTAGGTTCGAGATCGAGCTAGGTTAATTGTAACCGATTTTGGCCATTAAAAAATCTTTTTAAATAAAAACAAAATATAGTTAAGCTAGTTAGTGTATATATATAATTAAAATAGAGATTATTTCGGGTTAGACACGTAGCTCAGTTGGTAGAGCTGCGTGCACGTATACGGGAGGTCACGAGTTCGAACCTCACACGATGCCTATAATACCAAAGTCAACGCGGTCCGACTGGTCAACCCTGTAAAAGGGTATATTTTTTTATAATTATTTTCTTTATTATTTTATTTAACAATCATTTAAAAATACTTCAAAAATATGACTTTTTAAGGTTAAAAATTGTGATAAATACCACAAAAATAGATCTAAAAATCTAATAAAAGGCATTAATTAGAAATATTAATTTCAAATAGAAGATATATATTTATCGAATTATTACGTGATTATTTAGGTTAGTTTTCTCTCGTCGGTTGAATCATAAATTCGTGCGCATTCATCATCATCAAGGAACGCACCCACTGTGAGTGAATTCTTACAAATTCTCCTTTTTATTCATGTTTTGGGGTGTATCATGTGTCGTTTATACATTTCGTTTATTCAAACCCTTGTGCTATTACCATTATATGAATTATCGTGTGATGTAAATGTTGTTTGTTGTAATTGCGAGTTTACATTTTTGTCAAGTTGCGTGCAAATCATTCATTAGGCCTATCAGTTCCTCGTTGGAGACGAGTTGAGCATCAGGTGCCTCATTAGATCGGCTCCGTTTGATTGAGCCTTGATCTCATTGTTCATCATTTGGTATGTGTGTGTGTGCGTGCATTAATTGATATTATGTGTTTTGTGGTTTAATTTTTATATATACGTATACTCATATTTGGTTATGCACATTTTTATTCAAATAACCAATATAACTAATTCTTTCAAACATTTAAATAAGATTCACTCGCCAACTTTTGTTGACCCGAAACCCTATTTTTACACATGATACAGGTGGACAGGTTGAAGCAAGGAACACATAAGAAATTGCCTTAGAAGAAAAATAAAGAAGTCATGAAAAATTTATTTGAACATGTTGTGCTTGTATGTTATTGTAATTTCTTCTTTAAAAAGAAATAATAAATATGAAACTTTATAGTAAATGTCATGAGCTTTGATAAAAACCCAATTATGCCCCGACTACCATTTCCGCTGCGGGTCAGGGTGTGACAGTTCACCACTACACTTGTGTTACAAACACAAGGAAGATCAAGAACTAAGTAATAACAATAACTAATCTAATGTAAAACATCAAGTAGTGTGTGGATTCAAGATGGGTTGCCAAGGCTAGACCATCTTCACACATGCACAAGTTAAACTTGGACACTACTTGTGGGTGTAAACCCAAGTTGAAAACAGAAAGTTTGTGAGGTTTTCACCTCTAGGTTGACATGTCTCAACCTTGTTTTTAATCCTAAACAACCACTAATAGTGTTGTAAGCATTCGGACATAGGTTTGAGATAAGATAACTCAAGTTTGATCAAGTTTAAACAAGTTTTGATGAAAACAAAAACAAACAGTCCACTTTGGAGCCATTTTCATGACATTCCAGGGTCTGATTTTCCAAGGAAAACCATTGGAGATGTGCACAAGGTCAAACCAAGCAAGTGGGAAAAAGAATGGAGTGATTTCGTTAAGAAATGAGTGAGTAATGCTCACTTTTGTGAAAGATGAACTTTCTGCCCAAACTTGCAATTAGCAGCTTATTATGGAGGATTTGGGAGTGATATGGATGACTAGAAAAGTGTGAAATGCTTGTAAGAGGTGCGGGATTCATAGGGAAGTGATTAGGGTTGAGTTAGGTGAGTTTTAATGGGGTTTGGAGGCCATTGGAGGAGAAGAAAGTGTGTGGATTCGTGCAAAATCGCGGCTGATTCAAAGTTCCCCCGTCAGGTCCCCTTACGGACCGTAAGGGGGGATCCTTGCGGTCCGTAAGACTTGGTCAGGATTCGAAAGTTCCCCCGTCAGGTTCCCTTACAGACCGTAAGGGGGGATCCATCAGGAGCCAAACCTTTTCTTTTATTATTTAATAACATACTTAAAGGTTATAACTTGCTATTTTATGAGTAAATAAAGGTTTCTAAGCATAAATAACAAGTGTCAAAGGTTCCATATGTATAAATTGAATAAGATTAAGTATAAATATCGCGTATAAGTTTCGTATGTAACATTCGTCGAAAAACGGATTCTAAAACCCGCATCATTTTTTTTATCAAATTTATATTATGGTCCTTTCGATACAAATTTACGTTAATCGTTTCAGAGATTCTTCATATTAATAATATAAATAAATATAATAATAATAATAATAAATAATATATATATATATACATATATAATAGTTATACAAAAAAAATAAAAAAATAAAAAATATATATATAGGGGTAGACCGCGGGAATCGAACCCGGGTCTCACCCCTAACCAAACACACTTCACACCACTCCGCCACACACATTTATCTGTTTAAAATCTAAACCAAACAATATTAATACAAGATCTCAAATTGAATTCCTGAACAACCGCCCTGTAACAGCCGAACTCGAAATCAGGAGTTAATCAAGCATCCGTTTACCTTGCGATCAAAAGACTAAAACCGCTTTTCAATCGAGTAATCAGACTCAATCATGGAGTCAATAACGATCGATCTCAATCCCGGAAATCAAGTCGGCCGAAACTTGTGAAAAAGAAATTTCCTATGATTGAAAACACACTATATATATCGATGCTTCACATCTCAATATCTCGCTCAATCCTTCCAAAGTTCCACTCTAAATTCTCTGATCAAAACCTTTGTCGTCGGAAACACCTGCATTTGCCGGAATTTGTCGCCGGAATTCGGAACAGAAAACGGGATTGACTGGTTACTCCATAAATACAAATCGTTTCACCACAAACGAATTCGCTCATTCCCTCAAAACACTCTCTACATCAACACTTAAAAACTCTCTGTTTTCTTTTCTGCACTTCGCCGGAAAAATTTGGAACTCGCCGGAGTTGGTCACCGGGATCATCAAAGTTCTATCTTCTAGTGGGTATGAATCTTTAAAACCTTTCTATGTTCATGTTTAATTCCGTTAGTTGTAAACCAGTAACCAAAATTGTTAAAAATTTAGATAACAGTCGGATTTGTTCTGTGTTTGATTCAAGGAAAGAGATGAAGTTCAAAAAGTTTATAAGTATAATTAAAAATGGGATTTTAATCGGGTTAGACACACAGTCCAGTGGTGGACTGTGTGCATTTGAAACGCGAAGATCCCGAGTTCGAGTCCCATACATAATGCTGAATCCTTTATATAAACCGAGCATTTTATAACGTTAATATAAAACAAATATAATATATAAATATAATTAAAATCCTTTATTTACCGGGTTAGACACCCAACCCAGTTGGTAGGGCTGGGTGCAAAACAACGTCGGGGTCACGAGTTCGAAATATATCCTGCGCACCGGTTCGATCAATTAAAACCCTTTTTAAATAAATTAATTTCTGAAATATTCTAATCAGTATATAAGTATAATAAAAATCAAGAATATTTCGGGTTAGACACGTAGCTCAGTTGGTAGAGCTGCGTGCACGTATACGAGAGGTCACGAGTTCGAACCTCACTCAGCGCATAGAATAAACACAGTCCGACCGGTCAACGGTCAACGGTCAAAAAGTCAACCTTTTTATTTTCTTTTTATTTATTTATTTAATTGGAAAATTATTTAAAAATACTTAAAAATAAGATTATTAAAGTTAGAAAATTTCCTTAAACTCACAA
This sequence comes from Scalesia atractyloides, assembly GCA_947069175.1. Taxonomy (NCBI): domain Eukaryota; kingdom Viridiplantae; phylum Streptophyta; class Magnoliopsida; order Asterales; family Asteraceae; genus Scalesia; species Scalesia atractyloides. Next base: position 17,544 of record CAMTDV010000206.1, read on the forward strand.
AAAATAAATCTAACAATCCCATTAAGAGCACTAATTAAATTTATTAATCTCAAATAAAGTTTATTTATTTACCGAATCATTTCGTTATAATTTAGGTTAGTTTTTCCCTCGTCGGTTGAATCATAATATTCGTGTGCATTCATCGTCATCAAGGAACGCACCCACTGTGAGTGAATCCTTACAGATTCCCCTTTTTATTCATGTTTTAGGGTGTATCATGTGTCGCTTTAATTATTTCGATTATTCAAACTTGTGCTATTACCATTATATGACCTAAACTTATGATGTAAATATTGTTTGTTGTGATACGTGTTTATATTCTTGTCAAGTTGTGTGCAAATCATTCATTAGGCCCATCAGTTCCTCGTGGGAGACGAGTTGAGCATCAGGTGCCTCATTTGATCGGCTCTGTTTGATTGAGCCTTGATCTCATTGTTCATCATTTGGTGTGTGTGTTTGTGCATTAATTGATATTATGTGTTTTGTGATTAATTTTACATTTACGTTTATTCATATTTGGTTATGCACAATTTTAGTCAAATAACCAACATAACTAACCCTTTCAAATGTTTAAATAAGATTCACTCGCCAACTTATGTTGACCCAAAAACCCTATTTTACACATGATACAGGTATCCAGTTGAGAAAAGAAACATGTAGGATGGCCTAGAAGAACAAACAAGTTAATGCTTTGGAATGGACATTTAGTTTAGTTTTCCTTTGTAATTGTATGATTTTTGTTTAATACTTTAGTTTGTAATGAAAGTGTATTTGAACAGGTTATGTTTGTATGTTTATTGTAACTTCCTCTTTAAAGAGAAATAATAAATATGAAACTTTATAGTAAATGTCATGAGCTTTGATGAAAACCCAATCATGCCCCGACTACCATTTCCGCTGCGGGTCGGGGTGTGACATCGTATTTCAGCATGTAAGTCACATATTGTAAGTTTATCAAACGTTTGCGTGTATTGTGGATCAAGTAGCATATATGTAGACACAAATGAGTTTGGCATGATTAAAATAGACCATGATTAAAATATAACATGATTAAAATAGAAAATGATTAGAACACGCGTTTCATTATAATTCAAGTCTCGGATTATTGATTACAACGGAAAGATGAATAAAAATGATTACAAGGGTTTCCAAAAGTAGAAATATAACATGAACTTTCCAAATATAGAAAGTTTGAAATAGCAGGGCGTTACAATTGTTTCCGATCTACAATTGTTTTAAAGTTAGAGGTAAGTTTGAGATTGATAGTAAGTTAGGGTTTGATTGGTGGTGGCATATGGCTGTGGGGGAAGGTGGTGATGGCCGGTGGGGGGGTAGGTGGTGGCGGCGACAGTGGCAGGTGGTAGTGGTGGTGGTAGCGTAATTTTGGAGAGAGAGAGACAGAGGGATTCAATGTATGTGTAATAATGTAATATATATATATATATATATATAGTATTTTGGGTAAAATGACCAAAATACCCTTATGGGAGGTCCACTTGGTCATATTTAACCAAAAAAATAACTGGGTTAGGGCTAAAGGACGTAACTTGTAAGGTTTTGCAAACGTCGAGTACGTTTCTTGTATATATGAAGACAAATAACACACTTTGTAATAAGTAGCATACATAAAGGACGATTTTTGTAATTTACTCTTTAATAAAATACACATAGATGTAGGAGGCAAAAAAAGCAGTGATGGAGACACAACCTATAAGATGATGTATGAACGCCTAGGTACAAAGGAGGGGAAGTTTGATATGTTCAAGATTGCCAAAGAAAGAGAGCGTAGGACGTAGGATCTGGGAGTATTGAAGTTTATAAAAGGCGAGGATAGGCGTGTTTTGGTCAAGGAACATGACATAAAGCAGAGATGGCAAACGTACTTCCACAATCTTTTCAATTGTGAAAGGGCTTACCCAAAAAAGGAGCAATCCATTGCTCAAAGTCGACAACGGAATAACTGCTACTGTAGGCGTATTTCACAAGGAGAGGTGAGAATAACACTTAGGAAGATGGGAAGGGCAAAGGCAGTTACTTGTGTAAAGATGGTAATCGATGCTGCCTTCTAACAAAATTGTAAAGTCTTAAGCTTGTAAACGAATTGAATGATATTTTAAACGAACATATTATCTTGTTTGTGTTTGTTCGTTAAGAAATATATTTGTTTGTGCATGTGTTTGTTAGTTATGCGAATGAATGTATTCGTGTTTGTTCATTAAGAGAAATGGATGTATTTATGTTTGTTTGTTAATATTATACATTTATACAATTAGCAATTTGGGTTATGTCTTATTCGTTTAAAAGTCACACCCTTTAGTTCATTTACTCACACCCTTTCATTTTATTATATAATACAACAAAAAGTAACTCAAGACACCATGGTTTAGATCACACATCTTCAAAAAACCACAACCCTTCAAACTAATATATTATATCATATTATACCCTTATACAATTAGCAAATTGGGTTATGTCATATTTGTTTAAAAGTCACGCCCTTTGAGTCATTTTACTCACACCTGTTAATATTATATTATATTATATTATATACACAAACAAAAAAACAATAAGACACAATGGTTGAGTGAAAGGTTAATTCAAAAGACACAATGGTTGGATAAAAGGGTTAATTTGAATCAAGGGTTACGACTGTTCTGCTTCGTTAACATATCACCGTTTCAATACCATTCCCACCGTATCAATATCACTTCGTGCCGTTTCAGTACCATTCCCACCGTATCAATATCAGTTGGTGCATTTGTTCCCTTCTGTCATCTCCCCTCAACGAAGCGGTTTAATTCTCACAAATTAAATATGGAAATTTACATTCAAGCCTTTAATTACAATAACATTGAATTTCTAACAAATTTCACCTTTGCGAATGCGAATAAAAATGACTTTTTCTATGTTGTATCACCAAATTAATTAATTAATTATTTTACAAAGTTGATATTTTCTTTACTTCTTAATACAAGGTTTTCATAACTTTTTGTTTGCGTATCGTTTTTAAACATTTCAAACATACCTTTGTGACATACTTATTTTTATCTACGTTTCAATATAAATTTTATTTAATACCAAGCCAGTTTACGCCGAGACAAAAACAAGTTGGTCGGTGTTTTGACATAAATTTAATTCTTCTTTTTAATATTTCTTAGTGCTATTACAACGACATAACTTAATATGCTTCTCTTAACCCATTTAACCACGTCTGGGTCACCTTCATAATGACTGTTTGCAGTATTTCAAACCTAAACTTTTTCCGCAGTTTAGCACGCAACAACGTGCAACGTTGGGAAAACGTGTTACTCTATATCAAAAAACATATTCGAATTTGGAACTCGAATTCAAGTTCGATTTAAGTTTCGATTTTTGGATTTCAGTTCAAATATTGTTAGCATGTTATCGTGTTAAGTAAACTTTATGGTCGGCCTAGATAAAGGTTGATTCACTATGTTGAGGGAGAAATGGTATCTTGTTAAAACTTATAAATTTATTTAATTTTATTATTTAGTGATACAGATTATGGATTTTGTTGTCTGCGTATCTGTTTTAACTTTTTTTTTTAAATTTATTAAATGTATATAATTTTTGTATCATTTTTCACTACAAATTAGAAATATATGTCGATGGTGAAGTAAAATGCTTTAATGTGGTGTTGCAATATGAAAGAATTTTTTGTATAGACTTCAATATTTTCACCTCTCATATATAATGATACTAAAAATATTCATAATCAACATCCCGCCGCAACGCGCGGGTTGACGTCAACTCGTTATACATATATACAAAAGTAATTTAAGACACAATAATTTAAACAACACATCTTTAAAAAGTCACAACCCTTCAAATCACTTTTAAATACATCACACCTCTTAACATATTTTACTTTACAATATAACTACTTTTATATATGTTTCAACAAATATTATATATACCTATAATTTGCATCATGTTTAAGCATGTTGTTGTTGTACATTAGGCTTTGTATATGTTTTATGTTTTAGTTTGTTCTAAGCTTAGGTTTGGATGTTGTACAATGGTACTATCTCAACCTCCACATGCCAGTGATGCCACTGCCCCCACCCTTTTGACAACTTTTCTTTTCTCAAAAACTACCTTACACATGGGTTTTCTTTCTATACAAGAGTGACAAGAAGTATACGGTGGAGATTGAGGGTGGAGCCACGACGGCGCCAAATACTGTACTCCATAGCATACAGAAATCTAGAGCGGGAAACAATGAACATGGCGTTAGCTAAGCTTGTCATCCTTTGCAGAAAATTCGCAGCGTCTCTTCAATAACGGTCATCTCTACTCAGTGATCTGTTACTCTGTTTTCGTTCTCACTTTTTTAATTGAATATTTCTTTAGTCATTTGAATGGTCGAATCGTGTGTTGTGATTCGATTTGATTTATAGTTGTTACCGAGTGATGCTTGAGAAAGATCCGCAATGGAAGGTTGTATTGATACAAAACTGAAATCTGGATTGGGTAGATTAATGATCGAAGACAATGGATTGTTATGATGAGTTGGGGGCAAATTCAAGATTCCTATTTGACTAAAATATAAAGAGGTATACCACCCTTCTTGCAAATTACTTTCTTTTTTGAAAGTATACTATTATTCACAGACCCATCCTCAGAACAGAGGAGGGCCGAAAGGACAAGCACCAAAACCGATTACATTATACTGAAAGAACACCAATCATTCCACGATACATTTCTATTTTTAGACCTATTACGGTGCCATAAATAACCTAGCTTCTTAGCCTCGAGAACCATATCAGAGGCCGACTTCTCTTTACCATTGAATCTGTTATCGTTTCTTGCTTTCCACACCACCCAACAAACCACCAAAATAATGCCTTGCAAGGCCTCTTTAGCATCAGGTCCCATATTCAAAACTTCATGAATGGCTATCAGGTCTCTTATAGTGAAAGCAAAGATGGGGCTGATCTTGCACCAGCGACTAATCTGCAGCCACACCTCTGAAGTTACCGAGCAAGAACAGAAAATGTGTTCAGCAGATTCAGCATCTTCCCTGCACAACACACAAACATCGTTACCGTTATAACAGTTCCGTTTTGCTAATGCATCAACCGTAGCGATACGACCCATCTCGGCTCTCCACGTAAGAATGTTACACTTCTTGCAAATTACTAATTACGTGCTTTCACACCATTATAGTTGACTTTGTGGGTGTTAAATTAAAGATCATTTAACTATGATTATTTACTTGAGTAACATTGATGATTATTTTACCAAGAAGTTAATTCTATATTATATTGCCACCGTTATTCATAACCGACTTTTGGGTTAATTACAGCCGTTTAAAGTCATCAACTTTTAATCTCAGCCGTTAAAAGTCACGAATTACCTTCTAGAAGCAGAAGTTAATGTCAGTTTGACACTCTCTCTCCCATGATTATTCGATTAGTGGCAGTTTCTGAAGATGGGCCAATAAAAATGCAGAATTAGAAACTGAAAAAACAAAATACGGTTAAGTTCCTTAATTTCAGCAACTTAGTGGAGTAGTGGACGATGTAACTACCCTATATGATTACTATATAATATGTACCACAAACTTCTATAATCCTTGCTCACATATCGTTTCTCATTTGAATAGCAAACATTTGCAGCCATGGATGACTAATCCCTAGTGGATAACTACTACCTATTCGAAGCAGCCGACTACATAATTAAGGTAATACTAAACCAAATACAATAGTGTAACATATGTTAACTGCATGTTTTTTAGGTTCCTATATAACTACGATAGGGTGATGTTCTTTTTAGAATTCTTGTCTGATAAACAAAAAGTCGTATGGAGCAAGGACAACAGACTAACAAGGTACATACCAATTATCTTCATATCAATTATGTGTTGTTTTACCACATCTTTAATTAGTATTTTTCTTCATGTAGTCACCAAACCAATTATTATTGAACAACAACAATGTGGTGGAACAAATGACGTACAAGTGAAGGTAAGTAGTGGTTTTGTTTCGTTAATATGAATTATGTATTGTAAAGCACCGATACACGCTGACAATGACAGTCAATTCTAAGGAGATTGAATCTGCAATTAACAAATGGCAACAATTCTCTAATCAGTTTCTTTCTTTGTGTTGATAGCAGTTATAAAGGTAATCTTTTTAAGTATTGTTTACAGTTTATGCATCCTATAACAAACACGTTAAACACATAAATTCTTAGGTCACTAATTCGAATTTCAAGCCAGAAAGGGAACCACTGATGAAACTAAAGTGCATCAGAAAACATATTCTACGCCCGATGACACCAAGGTACAGCTAACTTGTATCTAAAGACGTTTTGGTTTTTATTATTTCTTAACTAATATTTTTTCATCAAATTGTGGAAAAATAGTAATGATGTGTAAATTATCGAGTACAATTGCCATTTTAGTCCATGCAAATTTTAAATGCATCATGAGTTCAGTGATGAGGTAACATATTTGTGGCTTTATATGCACATGTTTTCGGTAATTAACCATATAAAATAATATGATCAAATTTATTTGTATAATAAAATTTGTAAAAGTATAATTATAGGGATAGGAGTTGATATATGTGGGTTGCTACATCACTTTTATCTCATAAAAAAATATTAGTTGTATCTCTCCTCGAACAAGCAGCAAACTTACCATCAAAATCATAAACCAACAAGGTTAGCGGTAGATATCTTTGGAAGTTTGAAAAACCATCACATAGCTTTTTTATAAAAAGCCTTCAGAATATTTATACTTCGGTCCTACTATTCAATAAAACTTTTATCATCTATCTACTACCGAACCAGTACCGGTACCGAAAGAACTGGTACCGAAAATCACCAAAAGTGGGTACTGGTACCGAATATACCCGGTACGGTACCGGTAATTGAGGGTAAAAACCGGTACCGGACGGTACCGAAAATGTCAAAAGTCGGTACCGAAAATGTACCCTATTCGGTAAATTCGGTACCGGTTCAGTATCGGGTATCATTTGCTCATCCTTACATCTGCCACCAACTTTTTGCTACTCATGGTTTGTGTCAAGTCGGCTACCTAATAGGTATGTATTCTATTGTTTTCATTTAAATCTTTATTTGTTTGTTGTTTTTAGTTTATATTTTTTGTATTAATACAAACATTTAAATATTTAGTTACAATATCTTTTATATGTTCATAAAAAAAGTAAATAACTAAACTCATAGAAAACTGCTATAACATAAGAAAAAGATAAGTTAGCTATCAAATAGAAAAGACTAAAATAAATATACATACATAATGATATAAAATCATATAATAATGTGTTCATTTTGTAATAAGTATAATGCTCTTTGGAGTTTTATAAAAAATAGTTCACTACTACATCTTCATGTACATGTTTTCCTTAAATAAATATACAAGTTAATCAATGTAACTACAAATAAAACTGTATATATTTAAAAAAAAATAAAAAAACATAAAAAAGTTTTTACAGGTTTTTGCTAAAAAGAAATAATTTATTAAATAACAACATGCACATGTGTGTGTGTATATATATACACATATATAACTATTGTAATTAAAAAAAATATGTAACTTAACATACCACCAATAGACACTTACTCAATAAATTTTATACTAATAATCTGAATTAAAATATTAAGTAAATAGCATATTTCGGTTCATAGCACGATTATATGCAAATCGGTGTAGCTAAAGAACTTAAGTATACAAAGCTTAACTAACATCACTCCAGCAAACCAATAGTATTTGAATTACTTACACAAATAGTAACATCACTCCAGCAAACCATAACAATTTGAATTACTTACACAAATAGTAATGGAAAAGTCTAAGAAAATAACATATCAATTCATGGTAACCTTCAAACATGAACACTGTATTAAAACCAAATTAAGATATCAATGGAGCAAAGAAATAGATAGAAAGCATAGTTAGAACATAAATCATTTCTACTCAAAGATAACAAAAAACAACATTTCCACATCTAAAAAATATTAAGAAAAGAAACATGAGATGCTAAAAATATTAAGAAAAGAAACATGAGATGGCCCAAATATTTCTTTTATAACAACCTTATAACTTTCACTTCAACTTATAGTATTTGTTGAAGTGGAAAAAAAATATGGTTCACTAAAAATAGTTATATACAAATACATATATTTTCTTATGGTCAGTTCACATAAAAGTTTTCAAGAACACATGTATAATTTTTGATAAAATGTATAAGGAACATATGATACGGTTATGTAATTTACACACAAACACATGTTGACTTTTAAAAGTTATAGATTGTTTAGTTATAATAATTAATGACCAAGTAAGCCATTTTCCCACTTTCACACTATCCCATAATTTGGATCACTGACGGACCACTAGAGTATTATCGTGCCATCAGAGGAACCACACGATCATATATCTCCACTAGGCATAATACCACACCAATTCAGGAGAAAACTCAATAAACATGGAAAACCCTACTTGTGGGAATCGAACCCAGCACCTATTGGTCCCAAAGTCTTATCCTACCAGTAAGATGCCACTAGGCTATAAAGCCATGGGCTGTCCCATGATTAATTAACTACCAATAATTCTCAGACAAAAAACCTTAACAGCCTTGAGTAAATTTCAGTCATATAGCTATATATAATGTAGTTTATAGGATTTAAGATGCTATCATCATATTGAGTCGCTTTGCAAAACCAGCGTATGTTATGATAATATCTTTACTTTAGCTTTTATTACATATACTTTGGTATGTTTATACACTTTTAAAGTTTAAAGACATATATGCAAACAAAACCATTTAGGCAGGTATGCTAAGGTATGTATACTGAATTTTCTTCAAATGTGTATAATCTAAGTGACTCATGTCAAAACAAACTTAGAATTCACAACATTATAATCACAATAAACATTACATGTATAACACATAATATAACAGATGTGAAAAATAAACATTATGCATTTCAATTCAAATAGGTTTCTTTTAAACCAGACACACAGGTAGAACAAATAGTATGATAGATTGGTAAGAAATACTTTCTGTGACATATGATATGATTAAGAACATGGGTTAGAAGATGCACAATAGTTTTGTGAGTTGTTTCAAACACTCAAGGATAAGCCCTAACTTCTGTACATCATATCAAGGTTCCTATTAGCACAATAAAATAGATTAGTACCTTAGAAAATGATACAATATTGCCGTTATAAACCTAATAAAACTTACATAAATGTTAAACGAACAAACAAAATAGCATTACCCCTTCATATGCCTAATTACGGATCCGAACAATGTTAAACGAACATGAATCTCCCCAGTCGATCAAATATTCACAGTGTATCAGAACCTAGGGTTTCAATTGACTAAAACCCTAAAATCTGAAAAGCTTCGGTCGCTATCTTGCACAATCGATCATCAAATAAATTGTTAATCGAACATCAAGCACACAAATCGAACAAAATAATATCATGACGACAATGTGCATAGTGTATACAGCCATAACAGTGGTGAATCGTCATCAAAACTGATGATGATGAAAACCATATTCAGAAAGAAACGATTTGCACAAGAATAAGGGGCTGGATTCATCGCATATGTGGCTAGGGTTATGTATAGTATCCATGTTTTATTTCGGAAGATCCATACCCGTTCAATGTCCATATTTGTAGCTCACACCCGGTCCATCTCCCATTTTGTTTTATGTTTGAGCCCATGGCCCAGTAACCTAACCTAGCCCACATAGAAAACCCATTCAAATAACAAAACAAATCATGGTCAATACGCACATTAGTTTGCTCATAATTTTTATTATTGATGATAATATTTTTTTGTTGCTTTGTTCATAATTTTTATTATTGATGATAATATTTTTTGTTGCTTTACTTTTTGTATTTTTAAAATCATTATTAGACATATTATTACATCTTTTATTGTAAATTGTTTGTCAATAAAAATGGTAAATTATTCAATCAAAAAATGGATGAACACTACAATGTAGCTGATTTTTCTTCACTAACACACTATGGAGCATGGTATAAGCTTATTATTGTGCGTGTCGAATTTACTTGGTTTGATGTCAGCAAAAACATATTACTACTTATTTCACTTGATAATAAGCTCATTTATTTGTATTTTTTTGGTTTCTTAAGTTCATATGGATTAAACGTAAGTAGGGGTGCTAAACGGGTCGTGTTCGCGGGTTGGCGGGTTCAACCCGACCCGAACCCGAAAATTTTACACGAACCCGAACCCGAAAATCGTATCATATATATGAACCCGAACACGACCCGAAGTTTTGTGGGTTGACCCGAACACGACCCGTTTAACCCGAATTTTTTAATTTTTTTTTCTAAAACTAATATATTAAAATTAAAAATTACTTAAAAAACACAAATGTATATAATAATATCATATTTAAATTATAAAAGCTATGTTAATTTCTCCTTTTAAGTTATAATCATGGCATAAAATACACGCCCCATTTAATTTATGAGATAAAATATATTGTAAAAAAATATAATATAGTATAAATGTGTTAAACGGGTCAACCCGCCAACCCGACCAGGTTGACCCGAACCTGACCCGTAAACCTAAACGGGTTCGCGTGTTCAACCCGAAACTGACCCGAACCCGTTTAGACGAAACCTAAACCCGTGAATTTCGTGTTAGGTTCGTGTCGGGTTTTCGGGTCGTGTCAGAAATTCACACCCCTAAACGTAAGTAACATAGTTTGCATTATAGCAAAAAACAGTTGCATAATTGTCCCAACCAATTTGGTTCGCTTATTTGATGGCATGGAACTCATGTTCATGTTTTTTTGGCTGCTCATTTTCGAAATGAGAATTTCATGTATCATGAGTACCCAACATACTAAAGCTACATATTAATTTATGGTGAGATGAATATAGTTATAAATGAAGACACGAAATTTACTCTGTTTATTAGTGAGAATTCAAAAGGTTTTCTGTTATATCCGTTTGTGCCTTCCTTTAATATTCTTAAGCATTACAAGGGGTGTCACTAACATATTGTTTGTATACCAAAAGTCTAAAATGTTGCTGCCTTTCTTTTAGATGTTATAGGAAAACTCATCAAGGGTAATCAGGCTTCTGCAAAGTGTGTGGTATGGTCTAAGAGTGTATGCAAGCAATGGCTTTCTCTACTATCGATGCGTCATTTTGCTATAATGCATTTTTGGCACATATCTACACCCAATAATCAGAAATTTATAGTGATTGGTTCACCCTTATGTTCAGTATTTCCCCCTTCATGTGAACAATCAGATCATTTATCAGACGCCATAATCTCACCTCCATTCGAAGCGGCTTGGCGTGAAGTAAAGACTCTAACAAGTTTTGATGGTTCGTTATATGTTTCTTTGGGTTATACGAGTTACAAGGAGCAGTAACACCGAGACTCTTGCTTCATTAAATATTTAGTTTCATTAATTGTACTCTTTTGTTATGTTCATTTTAATGCTTGGTTATTTGTTTACAGATGTTAAATGCATTTTGTTTTGCATTATCATGTATTCTATATACATTATGGATAATTATTGTTTTTTTTCATCATGTACAATGTATACTTATGTCATTATGCCGTTAAAGTACCCGCTAGTTAAATACAATAGTCTTTTAATGGCTTTAAAAACATAACAACACTAAACTAGATGGGCAAAACAAAAGAGATTTGAAAACAGATAATAGAGTTTTGATGTTCTATGATGTGTGTATTTAATTGTTATAGTTAAAAGGGGTTGACTTGTAACTTAAGGTGATGTGAGAGGAGGTGAAGAGGTGCCAGAACTGTTCAAATGTAGTGTAGTGTGTGAAAAGACGATTCCCAAATTCCCAAATTGCCGTTCAGATGTAGCGTTCAACAAACTTATGGTGTCACACAGAGGCAACTCAATGAGGTAAGGTTTCCCTATTTTTACCTTCTTTTAGCTTATTGGTTTACTGGCTGATAATAAAATATTGTTGTTTTGTAGATGAAATTGATTTTTTTTTTCACTTTGTGGTTTGCCTATGACCTATGTTGCCTTTGGACTTGCCTGTAGCCTTTTATGCATAAAATTTCCGTGTTCTCAACTGTCTGTCTCATATACTGGAATTGTTTTTATTTATTTTTTTTGTTCTCATTGCCATGTGTTGTTTGCTGCAACTGCAATTACACCGTTTTACTAATTGTCAATGATGTGTCTTCTTTTACAGTTTCCTTTGCGTTATCTGACGTTCGGCTTATCTATTTCGTGCTACTGACACCACTATTTAGGTGAGTATATTTGTATTTTCTTTAAAGAATTAAAATTTGTTTTGCATGGGTATTGTATATTGTGTGTTGGCTTATGTGTGTGATATCTGTATGTTCTTTGGTTGTAGTATGTAGGTTTCTTTTCTTTGTAGTTCAAGTCTATTATAGTTTGTTTGTTTCTTTAATTGTTTTTTCTTTTGTAGTTAGTTATTATTTTTTTAGTTTCGGTTGTTGGGTTTATAGATGTTAAGTCATAAGAGGTTGTAGTTGTTGTCAAGTGTTAAGTATGATGTTCCTTCTACTGTACTGACATCAATCGAGATGCATAGTCTGAGAAAGTTTAAGCATGTGCACCCCATATACCAAAAAAAAAAAAAAAACAAATAGTTAATCACACATAGACTAAGTTGTTAGGTAACTCATACATACTTCTTGATTGAACTGTATATATGCTACAAAGGTATACAAAGTCTAGCACAATGCATAGTACGGGAAAATACTCTCACACAAATTTTTTTCATTTAACAAATGCCCAACAATTTAGAATATGTCAAGTGCAGTGAATGAAGCTAGGTTACACAAAGACAATGGCAGACAGTTGCTACTAAAGTAGACGCCTAACGACTAAGAGTTGCTACTAAAGTAGGCGCCTAACGACTAAGAAACTATGCTCCAGGTTTATACCCTAAAAACAGATATAATGTCGTGACCAGGACATTGGCTGCTGGATACTTGAAAGTTGAAACAGCCATAGTCACAAAACATAGGATCTTAATAACAACGGCAACCTCCTTGTAACAAATAAAGTAACCAACAGAATTGTTTTGCAGTGAATAAATCAGTGATGGCTTTACATGAGTATGATAATTGTGACTATGTTTTACTTCCCTAGGGCAGCCATATCCTAATAGATAAAATATACTATCAATTATATAAAATCCAAACATCTTAAAAAAACAAGCTAGTAGATGGGGGCACAATGGTAAATCGCTACAATGATGTGGATGTAAGTAAACCAGACCCAAGAGATGGATCACAACCCCTAGACGCTCAATTATTAAATATCTTCAATTTTAAATGACTAAATTGCAGAAATCAACCTTTATGTTATACCCAAACTGCACTTGGTACCTTTCACTAAGTAATCGGCAAAAACCAACCTTTATGTTCATGTTTTGCTACAGGTTCAACCTTTACCACTATGTCAGATTTCTTGGTTAAGTTACCTCACATGCTTTGCATGTGAGGGTATTAGTGACTTTTCACCCGTCTTTTTAATTAATAATTCTTTTTAAATTATTAACCCACCATAAATAATAAAATCAGATTTTAAAAAACTAATATATATAAACCCCTGTCTCTTTCTCTCTCTATTCAATAAACCCACATCCAGAGATAAGCTCGGTACCGACCGGTATTGAACCGGTAGCAGAACCGAAAGTACTGGTATAGAGTATCCTAAAAATGGGTACAGATACCAGTACCGAATATACCCGGTACGGTTTGGTACCGATAATTGAGGGTAAAAACCGGTAAATACCGGTACCGAACCGGTACCGAACCGGTACCGAATATACCAAAAGTCGGTACCGATTCGGTACCGAAATATACCCGGTTTGGTAAATTAGGTACCGGTACCGGGTCCATTTTGCTCATCCCTACCCACACCACCACCAAATTCACCCACCGTCACCACCAAATTCACCCACCGTCACCACTGAATCCAGCAGTTACCACCACCAAATTCAGCCACTGTCACCACCGAATCCACCTTCACCACCATCTCAGATCTCCTGTTTCAATCCGACTTGAATCAAAGATCGTCGTCGGAAAATTGCTAGATGGTATCAGAAAATCCACCGTCACCACCATATCAGTTCGTTGACGAATGTGACGGTGGTTTCGGTTATCAGATCTCTCATAGTATTCTACACAATGAAAGCTAAGAACAAATTGATTATTAATTGCTAGATTTATGATTGAGAGAGGGAGATCGGAGATGAAGAGAGAGAGAGAGAGAGAGAGATAGAGATCGGTAGAAAGAAGAGAATCGATCGGAGATAGCACAACGAATTACATGTTCCGGAGGTTGGGGGTGTCGCCGGAGTTCGACTTCCGACCGGATTAGCACCACGAATTACCTGTTTCGGAGGTTAGAGGTGAATATTTACAGGTATGAAACATGGGCAGTGAGTGTGTGTATATGTGGATATAATGTAAAGTCATTCAGTAATATTAAACTCAAACTGAAGGTCCCCTGTGTATTGGCTTGTGAATTTAGCATGTTTGGAACAATCAAACTACAAACTACTTATTTTACTAGTTATTAATAACTATACAATTTTGAATATTGCGATGGCAGACAACACAGGTTTTTACGGTATCTAAACATAGAAAAAGAAAAGTAATTTATAATTAGCAAACATAAACGGTTAAATGTTTGTTGGGTGTTTAAAAGATACAAATATTGGGTTGTATAGGTGATATAAGCTGCCAAATCGATTTTAATCTTTGCTCTAATCTAATTTTAGTCTTTGTTCTAATCTAATTGAGTGTGAGAGAATGAAGATGATATATATTTATGCGTGTATATATGTCAGACAATTTCGATTTGTCGCCGGAAGTGTTTGGTATTGGCCGAACAGTTGACAGGGTGTTAGTATGCAACATGCAATGCATGTGAGGCCATTTAACTGAAATTTTTGATGTGGTTAGTGCTTAAGGTTACAGGATGTCATAAAACATGAATATAAATGTTAGTTTTTATCGATTTTATAGTGAAAGGTATAAAGTGCAGTTTGAGACAAACATAAAAGTTATTTTATGTAATTTTGTCATATTAAATTCTCGTGTATTCTTTAATAAACGATTGAAGAGACGTATATGATATTGGAACTTTTTTCAATTATTATCTAATCTAATAATACCATATAAAGCATCTCAGTGGGTAATTTCCCCTGCTTCCAAATAGGCCCCCCTTTAATTAGGTTTTAATGTTGAAAATCAATCGTTGTTCAATGAATGAATTTTAGTCTTTCTTTGAAGATGTTATTGTCTGTCCACCTTCCCACCCACATATACAAGGCTCTCTGCCTCTCTTCGTTTTCATTTTGAGGATAACTGACAATATTGATTAAGCAGGTTACAGAATTTCAGATTTTTAGGGTTTTTATGAGTTCCTATATCGATTCAAACTATCCTGCTTTCGAGTTCAACCACGATTTCGTCGGTGGATCCACAAGGTACACCCATCTCAACCCTTTGTATATCAATCCAGATTATACGATTTAATTAATATTTGTTTGTTGTTAATCGTGTTGTTAGGTTAGAATATGCAATTGACTGATTTATAACTGTTGTAGATAATCCCACCTCTCCCAAACGCCTTCAATTTCATGCTTATCGATTCAATTTTGGTTCAGTTTCATATTACTTTTATTTTTTAAAGGGTTGTTCAGACTAGAAGAATCTGAATTTGGGATTATTTAAGTAAGTCGCATTGGGAGCTTTGATGTTTGCATTACTCCTGGGAGATCATTATCAACTGCCTCCACTTGTGCAGGACTTATACTTGTATTTATATATTGTGGGCAGTGACCAAACATGGGTATTCGATTAGGGTTTCCCAAGGAGGAAGAAGGTGACATGTTCTTGTTCGGTTCTTGTCCGTGAGGCCATTGCTCAAATCCAAGAGGCGTTTGGACCAGGTAAGATTACTGAATATTCTTTGGATCAGCGAAGAGGATAATGTTTGTTTGTGTTGGTTCTTGGTAGTTGATTATATATTTCAGGTAAAATGCACTTGTTAAATTTCTGATTTTTTTTTTGTAAAATAAGTCGTGCTGCTAAAGCTATTGATTTCATTGATATGCTGAAAGAACCATCTGCAGGTCAGTATATGAAACTTTTTCTGTGTGTTTGTGATACCTAGAAGCTTGGTTTCAAAAGGCGCCTCTGAGGCGCACTGGAAAACGCCTTGAGGCGGCGCCTCATTTTGTGAGAGCAATCGATAGCATATGTTGTGATAGAGCAATCCATCGCATATGTGATGTGCACGTCCCGTGCTTCTTCTTTTGGGACCTAAATGTCTTGGAGCGCCTCACACATTTTTATCCAGGCCTAGAAGTAGCAAAATTGGGTGGGTTGGATTGGGTTGACCCACAAACACTTCCTTGTTTTTTCTTTATGATGTTTATTAACTAAATAGTATGTTAAAAAACAAATTACCACCCAAAGAGGAAACCTTTATTCACACACAGAAAAAACGGCTCTTTAGCAAGAAGCTAAAGGAAGCTCTGCACCAACAGAAGCACAGAAAAGAAACAAACATACATGGCCATTAAACATAAATTACACCGTCAAATAGTGTGTTAAATATCACTACAAAAAACTAAAATGCCATAACAATAATGTAATTCAGTATAATTTCTTTTAATGACATGACTTGTGATGTTTTAGTTATATTTTAAGTACACTTTGTGTGTAGAAAAGAAAGCTAACCCAAAAGTCCACTCAGGCAAAGGACTGCAGCTGGTAATAATTCCGGTATCGAAAGTCTTGGGATTGATGGAAGTTGATAAACTACGAATACAGGTACTATCTGTTTCTTTTTTATTATTGCAGTTGTTGTAATTACTATTATTATTTATGCTCCTAGCATAATTGATTTATTATATTTAGCAAAGTGGCCATGATTATCACTTATAATATTAATTTTTGTCTTAATATATTATTATACATGTTGATAGAGTTTTTTGTAATTTTACTGGAAGTTCTTATGTAACTGTTATATTTTTGTTTCATATCTTATATACCTGTGCTCTATAACTTACAAGTCAATAGGGGAGACTTCTTGCTCGGGCAGGTGATTTTGATGGAGCTGTATTTCTGAAGGTATAAAAATTTTGGTACATCATCATCCTCTATGCATGCGTGAATTTATACAACTACAAGACTAAAACAAAAAAAAAGTCGTAAAGTAAGGTCATTTATAATTTGCACACCAAATGTATATTAAAAACAAATGCACATGAGGGTATGCTAATACATGGACATCGAGTTCTTTTGTATATGAAGACTCATAAAATTTAAAACTTCATTTGCAGAACCTCACTTACGATATAATCAATAGACCTGCTGATGGATGTGACTGCTCTTCATATGGCTGCACTCAGTGGGTATGTTGATAGTCTGTGTTTACTACTTGAATTGGGGGCGTCTATGTTTTAATAGGCGAGTCCTTACCCGTTTTCGTATGTACTAAAACTAGAGGTGACAATTTCAATCTTGTGTTTTATCACAACGGGTCAAAATAGAGTTATGGGTAAAACGGATTGAGCCACTTCGTACGTAACGAGAATGTGGTATGCACTCTCAATATTCAACGCGCAACAAGAACACATAGCAGAATCTAAAGTAACTCCTAGATAGGCTAGAGTTTCCTTAAAAGGGATTCTACTCACCAGACTTTGAAGAACATAACTATGTGTAATGTAGGAAGAACATAACTACGTATCCAAGGCAACCGAATTAACAAGTACTATTTACCTGTATTAACATGTTTGCTTTTTATAGTTTGATTTTTAATTTTGCATAATAATGTTATTAATATAACTCATGTTTAGTTTCACGTCTTATCTAAATTAATCTGCTCACCAGACTTTGATTTAGAGTATATCAGTTTATGCCCAGTTGAACACATGAGCATATGAGTTTGGGAATTTCAACCAGAAGCATACTTCTAGAATGTCGTTTTCATTTTATATATTCTTTTTCTTTTTGTCATTACTATAATCCAAAGTAAAATTCAACTTACAAATTTGCGGATGAAAATAATGATTTAATCAAAGCCCATTATGCAAGTTGCATCGTTTACCTTAATTTGCAAGTTTGATATTTTGCTATACTCTGCAATATTTTTGTTATTGATGTTTATATTTATCAATAAAGAGCCGTACATATAAGTGGACACAAGTAAGCCTTAACGAGTCAATCCTATTTGTTTTGGAACGCCCTTTACTCTTTTGACATGTTACCAACGATGTCAGGCTCGTATGTTGCCACTAATTCACATGGCTATTCACTTAATGTACCAACAACAAAGACGGATTGAAAGTCGCCCGCAAATACCATATACACACCAAAAACTCCAACAAGTACGCAGCGACAAAACATACGTACCCGCCGCAACGTGCGGGCATTCTCACTACTAACTATATGAAAAGCAATCTTTTAGAAAAACTAAATTGGTGTGACACGTCATTATTAACTTGTCTAGAAAAAAATTGAAGGAAACTAAATTGGTGTGACATGTCATTATTAACTTGTCTAGAAAAAATGAACTAAGTTATATATAAATTTTTATTAAAAAAGAAGAAAACACTATATATTACATGTAATAAAAATTAAAGTAATCTATGTTTTACTATAACGAACTATTAAAACAGGTAAAACGAGCACGAAGAGTTGGACCCATTAGAATCTAGCTTGGCTTGTTTTATGCTCTATATCTACAAGTCAAGTTTGATTCGTTAAAGCTTTGCTATGCACGCCCCTTGTTGTTGTTACTTTCAGGGCTCACAAACCAAATGTATCAAAAGTAAAAGAGATAAACACGTGTTAATTTTGTAAACAAGCTTTCTCGTGTTTAACAACTCTGCTTAATTCCGTCTTTAACGCAGCCTAGCCTGCCACAAATCTGTTGTCCCTAAGCCCAACAAGAAGGGACACTCTTGTAAGGTCTACACAAGCGTATTTACTCATACCCACCCAAATACAAGAATGTCATTTTATTTTTACCTTTACAGCTAATATATGTAATTTTGTTAGTCGTATATATATATAACATAATAATTGATTTCTACTTTATTTCAGCATATCAAGTCTACGTCAAGTGAGGTCAGGTCCACCAACTCAACTGCATTGCAAGTTCCTGGAAATATCTGCATATAAACAACAAATATTTGCTATAAAACTGACATCATTTTACATACTCATATTCATCTCCTCCTATTAACTTCACCTACCTCGATGCCAACTCTGTGAGGAACTTACGCGATCTACGTCTCAATAGCATATGCTTTTTGCATTCTTGCCATGCCACTCGATCGGTTGAACGATTTCAGGATCAGAAAGTTTTGGTTTCCAACTAAATAATTTTCCCTCAACGCCGCCTCTATCACAGTGATAGCAGTGGCTATGAAACTACCTGTTGATTTAACTAGTCCAATGCCAGGTCCGTTAGACCAAACTGGCAAGATTGGAAGCTTGGCCTTTATGTGCACAATGATATCTAACTTAATGCCTTCTCTAGCGTCTATGGACAACAAGTTACTTCTTGCAAATATCACAACTTTATCCATTCTCATCATCACAGTGATTGTGAATAGTTTCATTCAGATTAGGACTCATGTAATTGGTCCTCACACTACTTACTTCGCTCCTATATTCTTCACGGTGGTAGCATGCATCTATATGGGTATGTTGCTCTTCATACTAATAATATTGATCTCTTTTGTCATAACAATTCCAACCACAAATAAAATTTTAGATAAAGTATCAAGCCATTAGCAAAAGGATGCAAAACTTAATGGCTTGATACTTTATTTCTAAAATTTTAGAAATAAAGTATCGAGTCATTAGCAAAAGGATGCCATAACTTAATGGCTGGATACTTTATTTCTAAAATTTTCTTTTTGGTTGGAATTGTTATGGCAGAAGAGATCAATATTATCATTAGTATGAAGAGCAACATACGCATATAGATGCATGCTACCACCGGGAAGAATATAGGAGCGAAGTAAGTAGTGTGGGGACCAATTACATGAGTTCTAATCTGAATGAAACTATTCACAATCACTGTGATGACGAGAATGGATAAAGCTGTGATATTTGCAAGAAGTGACTTGTTGTCCATAGATACTAGAGAAGGCATTAAGTTAGACATCATTTTGCACATAAAGGCCATGCTTCCAAGCTTGCCAAATTGATCTATCCGACCTGGCATTGGACTAGTCAAATCAACAGGCGGTTTCATAGCCACCGCTATCACTGTGATAGTGGCGGCGTTGAGGGAAAAATATCTAGTTGGAAACCAAAATTTTCTGATTCTGAAACTGTTACACAGATTGAGTGACATGGCAAGAATGCAAAATGCAGATGCTACTGAGATGTAGATCCCAATTAACACCATTGGTGAGAGCTATACGTACCCTCCACCTCTAGGTCATCTAACGCTGGCAAGATATTCTGGATGCAATACTCAGTTGCAGGAGGATAGGAGCCCATGTCTTAAATTTTTGGCCAAGTAAGTAATATGTAAACTGATGGTAATTGTTTGAAAACGAGTTGATGTTACCCGCGCGTTGCGGCGAGATGTTGAATGTGAAAGTCATTAGTAGCGCAAAACGAGATGCAATTTTTTTTATTTTAGGAATAAGTTACTATAATATGCACTATTTGGTTATAAAAAATTGTTCTGCTTATAGAAACTTTTAAATTTGGTTAATAAAAGGCAATTTTGTGAAATATTGAGTCGTTACTATTGGCCAAATAACCAATATTATTAACTAAATAATCCTTAATATGTTGTGTTTTGGCGCGACTTTCCTCTCTTCAGCTCTTTACTAACGAATGTTAAATGTGGTGGGTTGTTATTATAAATGTGTTTAGTGTCACTATGTGAGATACAAAAATATTAAGTTTGTATTTAAATTATGTAATGAATATACGTACTGGTTGATGTCGAAATGGTTTGAAATAAAAATTATATCGAGACATATTTAAAAATAAACTTATCATAACTGCATCTTCGAAATTAACGTGTTAAAAGTAAAATCAATGTACATTTTTTTGGAGTTTTGGCAGAGAAGATGGAGATATGTAGTATAAATAAGCAACTTAGCTTGCATTAAAACCATGTAGTTTTGAATTTCCAAATACGAATCGCAAGATGACCGTTAAAAATTGATGATTTAAAAAATATTTATCATAATGGATGTTTTCAATCTATTTATTATTTTTAATCAGTGGCGCAGATTCATTTGGGGGGGGGGGGGGGGGGGGGGAGGGGCGCCTGCCCCCGCAAATTTTTCGTCCAATAGTGTTATATATGGAGTTTTCGTATTGAAATTTTTGGGTATATACGTTTTCATCCAAAAACTCAACCATGGTCACAATTCGAGTAGACATAGGGACTGACTATCATAATTATTAACTTCACTTTCTAGATTATAAATCAAAATGATTGTTTAATTCTTTCGGACGAAAGGTGTTGATTCTAAGTTTATTTTCTTATTCGCCGGGTCCCCATTGTAAAATCTGTTTTCTGATAGGTTCTTTAATAACGGATTTGGGCTATTAATCAATACCTGTTTCTAATCGTCTGATGTTGGCGTCTTATGAAGCTGAATCGATAATCATGTTCTTTGTTATCGATTTGGTTTCCATTATTCTTTTGAAATTGATTGCGCAAAACAAGGGTTGATTTGAAATGGCGATACGATGGTTTCGAATTGATCAGATTGTACTTGGTTCCAATCATTAATCAATCAAATAATCATAGTGCCAAGCACGGGTATGCCAATATGTTCTTCGTAATCGAATTGTAGGCATGAGAAAGATATGTGAGGATTTTAAGATTTGTCGAGTGGGATGATCACAAATGAATGAAAAGGATTGGTACATATAGGGGATGTAAAACTCCTTCGAAACGGTATGACCCTTTGATTGTAAACCGTTGATTATTGAACATATGCGTTGGTTCATGCAAAGCATGATACGAAACGACACCTTTATTAAATCTGCTTGTAAGGCATCATCAATTTAACGATGGGATGCCTCGTCAAAAAACGATGCAAAACGACACCTTTGTTAAATTGGCTTGTGAAGTCGGTTCATTTGTTAAACGACCAAGAAGAAAACAAAAGGTATTTGAATTAATCGGCCTTTACTCCAAGTTTGGCAACCCCTCCACCATCTTCTTCACCATCCATCAATGCCGCAGCCTTCTCTAGACATGTATACTTTCGAACGGTGGACGGTTGTTAGTGAAAGAGAAGACGCCACGCTTGAAGTTTTTGTAAAGCGGTAAGCCGGTAACGGTGTCATGAAACGGTGGAGTTTTTTAAAGGGTGCGGAAACAAATTGATGATGTGGCCAATAAAAAATCGCAACATTATGTTAAGTTTTCCAACCGAAATGTTTTTTAAACTAAACGATACAACGGAAGGTGTTTTTTTTAGTATAAATAATATAATTTTTTTAATATAATATAATAATAACTAAGCAAAGGGGTATGTATAGATGGTTTTTAAAAGTCATAACTTTTCATCCTAAAGAGGCAACCCAAATTGCTTTTTGTATTAGTATATAAATAAGCATCTCTGTTAATATTGTGATCAAATTTAAAGGATGAAGTAAATGAAGTTGAGTAGACAAAGCACTAATGGACGTAGACTTTCTGTATTGAAATACTCCATTGACTGAATCTCATGCCATAGCACTAATGAACCCCGTCTTTAGATCCAAGATACATTTTCAAAAAATTATTAAAATTAATATGATGAACCCCGTCTTAAAATGTAAGCTGGAAAAAAAAATATTTGGCATCTTAGTGTTCATTCCAAACCTGTCCAATTCATGCCAATATATATACAACAATTCGAACCTTTTCAAATCGACCCCATACATATTTAATTCGGAAAGAAACCGGTCAAAGTACAATTCTTTCTAAATGAATAAAAAACTTCATTAAAATATAAACTACATACAATTCCAAAATCTATAATAAAGCTAAACTAATAGAATACCTAACTCTTTAAAAAGTTCGGCATCAACGTCATCAACAAAATATCTATATCATCAGTAACCTCTCCATAATCATCTTATGATATAGCATCTGAAATTTATATATTTAATTGGTAACATCAAAATTTTATATATTTTATTAGTAAGTATAAAATAAATTAACCATTTTTTGAGTAAAAGACTATTACGTCTATAAACGATAAACACTAAATGTAGAGAATAAAATATAAAAGACTATTCGTCGATCTATAAACGATAAACACTAGGTTGCGTTTGATACGAAGATTTAGAAGGTGGAATGAAATAGATAATTATGATGTAATGATAAGAAACATGTTTAGTTATAAGTGGTAATTAAATGGAGTATTCCACAAGAAATATAACTCTTTCCAAAAATATCAATTGAATTGTAAAAAAATATTTGAACCCTGTGATGATTAATGAAAAACAATTGTTAATAATGACTCTCAGTTTATGAATATCTATCATATATATATAATAAACGAAACCGTTAGAGGACACATGTCAGCCCCTGGTTTCACCTCGTATATTTTTTCCCCCTTTTTCACACCCTCTTTCCGGATACCCGATCAGTTGAAGGAATACCCGACCCAGATTATAATAACTTTCCTAATATACGTACATTTGCCATAATGTCCTAATTTAACCTCATTAACCCTATTCTCTCTTCAAAGTTATCCCTCAAGCATCCTCTCTGCCGAATACGATCATCTCAAACATCAATTCCGCAATCATCCGATCATCTAATCGACAGTAATTTCTTCCATTACATCTTAGATTCCTTTATTAATGCGTTCTTTGATGTGATTTTGTATATCTTCTGTGCTTTGATCGAGTAGTTAATCTGTTGATCCGATAAACATCAATGTCGATAAACAAGTTAATGTTTGTGCTTTGGTATTTGATTTCAAACATCGATGTCCTTGGGGAATTGATTGATTC